>PVKP010013366.1:0-55712 GCA_004027715.1 Plecturocebus donacophilus | reverse complement strand
ATCTCAGAGTTTCTGTGGATAGGAGTACAGGTGCTGGTTACCTGGGTCCTTTTTCTGGGTCTTATGAAACTGTAATTGAGGTGTTGGCAGGCCATTATATCATCAAAGGCCATGGATCCTTTCCCAAGCTTATTCAGGTGGTTGGCAGAATCTAGTTCCTTGCAACTGTAGAACTGAAGCTGCATTTTCTTGTTGGCTAATGGGAACTACTCTCAGCTCGTAGAGACTACCTGTTGTTCCTTGCCCTCTCCATAACACAAAAGTTTATATCACCAAGGCCAGCTAAGGAAACTCTCTCAGGGTCAAATATCTTCGTGAACGTTATAGTCCTTTATAAGCACTCACCTGATGAAGTCAGGCCCATCCAGGATCTTCTCTTTCAATTAAGTCAAAACAGACTGACTTGTCACCTACTCATTAATGTAAAACTCCCTCACATTCACAAGTCCTGCCCACAATGAAGGAAAAGGAATCAAACAGGGTGTGATTCCTGAATCATACCAGAGGTTGAGAACCTTGGGAGCCATCTTTTAGTCTAGCACACTCTCTAACCTGCCTATTAATTTCTTCAGCTCTTTCCTATAGACTTTGCTGTCTAATATGATAGAAGTAACGTGTGCCTATTTCTATGGAAATCAAATAAAATTAAAAGTTCATTTTCCTAGCTCTACTAGGCATGGTTCAAGTACTGAACAGTCAATGTGATTAATGGCTGTCATGGTGAACAACGCAATTACAGATATCTACCTTCACAGAAAGTTGTGTTTGGGACTAAAGTGTTAACAATTTGTATAGATTACAGCTTCTGTGCAACATAATTTTATTGTATTAACTCAGCAGACTAACTAAAAATGGAGATCTTAGACTGAGCACACAGGCAAGAGGGGAAAAGTTTTAAACATTATTTTGGTATGTGTTCAGTCATGCCACAGAGGTTGTATTTTTTGGTCTTCTCATAGCTCAGCCTCAGGAAGTTTCTTGCTATTGTCTCTCCTTTCTGCTGTGACTAATCGTAATAAAAGAATGATTCTGTCACTAAAAAGTCTAATTGGACAGTGCTTCATAGATGATCATTAAAAAGACATCTAATGTGTAGCTACAACAGTTTTATATCATGAAACATTCTCTGATGATGAAATGTATGTCTATGCTGCCCCATGTGGTAACTCTAGCTACAGGTGGCTATCGAGCACTGGAAATGTGGCTAGTGAAGGATTATATTCTTAATTTAATTTAATTTTAATTATAAATTAATTAAATGATTTTAAATTTTAAATGGATATATGTGCCTAGTGGTACGTACATTCGATAGCACAGATCTAGACTATGACACAGTTTCGTTCTTGAAGTCCTACTACCCAATTTGACATTGGCTCATAAATAAAATCTGAGAGCTTTTAGGTTGGTGGTAGAGAAATGGTTGGGTAGATTAGGAAGAGAATATAATTATCTTAACTTTTCATTTGTTTTAGACAATTTTGAAATTTCAAGGAAAGAGGTTGAAAAGTAAAATCTCCTAGTTTTAAATCTTATTTTATATTCAAGTTAGCATTTCATCTGTAGCAATTTGTCTGCCTTTAGAATGTTACAGCTTTATTCAGCTGGAAGAAATTTTCTTAGGATGTTTTCTCCTCACATTGACTTGCCTTTTGCTTTGTTACATTTAATTATATCCCCCCTTAAGGAAGATGGGAGGGAAAACATCAAGTAAACGTGTTCAAATGCAGAACTTGTTCTTCCCCAAAAGGTATAGTTTGTAACTTAATAAACACAAACACATTGTGGTTTAATTAACATGTCATAGCAACAAAGAAAATAGTAAATCTGTGATTTATTTTAATGTGATGAAAATGGCAAATCTCTTTTAGATGAGAATTTTAAGTGAAGTGAAATCAAATTTAGCCCAGTGTTTCATTTCTGGATGTGCTGAAGTGCTGTCACAAAAACATACACTGGCTGTCTCCATAGAATGTACACTTATTTTTAGCAATGAAAATTTCCAGTATCCTAATATGTTTAGGTATCATTCCCAGATGCTTAACTTCTCAGAAAGTGGACCACATATTGAAACTGTGAGACACTCATGGTGATAACTCTCTCTGTATTAACAACAATATGCAAACTCCAAGTCAAAAATTCCAGTTAGACACATACATTTCATAGTTGACATTCACTGTAGCTAGAGTTTGGCATTTCACCTATATATATTTTGAAAAAGAGAGTCCCTGAAGTACTTTTGTTTGTGATGGGAGTCAGAGGTGGGTGGGTGACCTACTTTTGTTGTTCGTTTATGGGGCAGCATGCCACAAGTGAAATGAAGTGTAGCAACCACGGATTTCTTTTCTTTCTTTCTTTCTTTCTTTTTTTTTTTTTTGAGATGAAGTTTCTCTCTTGTTGCCCAGACTGGAGTGCAATGGCACGATCTCAGCTCACTGCAACTTCTGCCTCCTGGATTCAAGTGATTCTCCTGTCTCAGCCTCCTGAGTAGCTGGCATTACAGGCAGGCGCCACCATACCCAGCTAATTTTGTATTTTTAGTAGAGACTGAGTTTCCCTATGTTGGTCAGGCTGGTCCCAAACTCCCAACCTCATGTGATCTACCTGCCTCAGCCTCCCAAAGTGCTGGGATTACAAGTGTGAGCCACCATGCCTGGCCTACCATGGATTTCTAGGGAAGAAGCAAGCACAGAACTTGGTTCCATTAATGTATTAGAGAAGGCCAGTTTGGGCACTGGCTTGGATAATTATATATTCTAGTTCCAATTACTAACCAAAACTTCCAAGAGATTGAACAGAAACCCTGAAGACTTCTGTACTTTTCCTAGAACACAATAGCTAACAAACATTTCCACCTACCATCCTTTCCATGTCTTCATGTCTTACATCTTTTCCTTGGAGTGACAGGGTAATAAATATGGTTGGAGGATGCTAATGCACAGGAGGATAATGATGCTTTGAAATACCACCTAGAAAGTCTTTCCTGGTAACTATCATTATTTTTTTCTTTCTGTCTTTAAGGAAACATTCCACCTCTCATATCAGGCTGTTAAGCTAAGACTTACTGCCACTGAAAATGAGAAGGGGAGAGTAGAGACAGCTAAGACCAAACACTTCAACTGAGTCAACAGAAGGATTTAATTTAAACCTCCAGCAAACACAATGGCTGCAAAACAAGTTGCATTTGATTTGCAAGAACCAAACACTTGAGATAAAAATGGTTTTAGATTTGACTTACATTGGCAGTGCTTTGTGGAATCACTTAGTGGGAGGATGCAGGATATGACATGGAGCATTTTTTTACCTAGAAGAGAAGATATTAAAATGCTTCCTGGCCAGAAGTGAGAAACTTACAGAGGAAAGCAACACATGGAGATGTTAGTATAGTTTATGATCTATTCCCTTTGCTTCCTGGGCCAGAGTTCCTGTAGGTGAAGAAAATAGAGGCCCTGACAGTTTGCAGAATGTGAAAGAGGGTTCTGCACAAACATAGCACTGTAATTTATTTCCTGTGCTGTGTACTGTTTTGTACAATGTATGTGCCTAATTGGAGTAGATTCGAGAGTATATGAGAAGAAGGAATTAGTAAGAATAAATCTACAGAACTTTTGAGGGGTTTTCTCTAATGGGAGGAAGATATGGGCCAATATCTGGGAGATATAAGGGCAATAGATAGTTCTAAAATCATATATTTTAAATTTATTTTTGAAGGTAATATGAATAACAGCATGCTATATTCTGTTTTAAAAACATATTTAAACATTTTTATTTAAATTTACAAATGAGAATTGGATATATTTATTGTGTTCAGCCTAATATTTGGAAACATGTATACATTGTGGAATGGCTAAATCAGATAATTAACATATGCATTACCTTACTTTTTTTGGTGGTGAGAATAATTAAAATCTACTCTCTTAGCAATGTTTGAGAATACAATGTGTTGTTATTAACTATAGTCACCTTGTTGTATAATAAGACTCCTGAATGTATTTCTTCTATCTACCCGAAATTTTGTATTCTTTAACCAACAACTGTCCATCCCCCTTCTCCAGCCCCTGGCAACCACTGTTCTACTCTCTGCCTCTGTAAATTTAACGTTTTAAGATTTCACATATATGTGAGAACAACAGCTTGTTATATTCTGGTAATGATCCAGTAGAGGGAGGACATTTTTCCCGTGTAAGAGAGAGGGGGCCAGGCGTGGTGGCTCATGCCTGTAATCCCAGCACTTTGGGAGGCTGAGGTGGGTGGATTGCTTGAGGTCAGGAGACCAGCCTGACCAACATAGTGAAACCCCATTTCTACTAAAAATACACAAATTAGCTGGATTTGGTGGCAGGAGCCTGTAGTCTCAGCTACTTGGAAGGCTGAGGGAGGAGAATCACTTGAACCTGGGAGGCAGGATCATGCCACTTCACTCCAGCCTGGGTGACAAAGTGCGACTCTGTCTCAAGAAAAAAAAAAACTGAGAGAGAGAGAGAGGGAACAAATCATTGAAACAATGGAATGAGTGAAAAGGAAGGGGAGTGCAAAGATTGGCTTTAGCTGGAAATAAGAGAAACACTCTCTTGGATAGATTTTATGTTAGGATAAAAAATGCAAGCAAACAGAACATAGCATGATTTGAGCATTAGAATTATATAAGCATAATGCATTAAATAGTTAGAAAACTACGTTTGAGCCAGAAGACATCCAAGTTATGAAAAGTAGGCTTGACTAGGACTCCTTTTTACGTTAAAGGCATTAGAGTGGCCCTGTGGCTTTCAATTGGAGGTGATGTTTTCTCCATGTCCCAGGGACATTTGCCAATGTCTGGAGACATGTTTTGTTGTTATACTTGGGGGAGATGTTGCTATTGACATCGAATGGGTAGAGGTCAGGAATGCTGCTAAACATTCTATAATGCAAAAGTCAGCCCACAACACAAAGAATTATCTAGCCTAAAGGGTAAATAGTACAAAGATTGAAAAACTGTGACAGGAAAGCGTTTCCCTGAACTCTACTGAAATCTGCTGTAGTTATTAATGGTACAGTTGATTTTGTTTGCCCCTTACAGCCAAAGACAGGAGGAAGAAGAAAAAACTAGCATCAAAGCCAGAGCATTGAAGTCTTTACATTTAGAAGGTACGTGTGAACACACTGCAACACACTGCAGAGAATTCTATCTAAAAGTTTGTAACCTTTGGCTTAACTATGTTGTTCAGTGGTCACCAGAAATACAATGTGTGTTGAAGTGGCTCTCTCAGATTCCGGACAATCACACTAATCTAGCTAAACAAGTTCTGTGAGAAACAAATGTCTCCAGGTATGCTGGGTCAGCTGTGAAATTAAAATGGGATTCATTGATGAATTAAGTTACTGGGGAAAACAAACAGTACATTCTTGAAAATCATGCATTTTGATATTTAATATACATATTCTTAGTTCAAATGAAAGTAATAAAGATGCAGTTTTATAAGTTTTAAAATTATATGGTCACATCCAAAATATCATTAATAATTATCAAAATAAATCCCAGACAAAATAAGGATGTGAAAATTGCTTATTTCAGATACAAATGTCACATTATTGGATGTATTTTGTTAGGATTTGAAGTGGATTATTTATTACAATGGAAGTAAGGTGAAAGAAATAGGGATAACAAAATGGTTTAAAAGATTAGTCAAATTTAATTTAATATTTAATAATTTGAAAGTTGATGTGAAATATTACCACATTGTGCTTAGGTAAGATTTACTAGAACACTTTGTAAACATAATCTAAGTTCTAGAGGCAATGAGAATGCCGTCTTTCTTTAAAATTTCAAATTCACTGGTTTATGGTAACTGAGAGAAGGAATAGACAAGCCAGATAACTCTTACATCTTAATAATAACGTGCATAACACCACAGGGAAGCCATATGAAATAATCAACTGATGCTAAAAAATATCAATCTGAGATAAAGCATGTAAATACATGTTTATTGTGAACCACCTCAAAATTTCTTTGAAAAAAGATAAGACAAGGCATAAGCATACACATATTTAGTAGTATATGCCTTAATACTGAACAGGGAGTTTGATTTCTCTTACATTCATTTCTTTTTTTCAAACTTATTTTAAAGAGTTTTCCCTAAAATATCACCTTGGGCTATAAATTAATCTTTAATCTATTTGTCTATGTTTGTTGACTTACTCATATACATAGAATATTAACTTGGTCCTGGAGACTGAGTGATGAGTAATGTGCTCTGCTTGTTCTAAAGGGTTTATAATCTAGCAGGATAGAGAGACACAAGTAAACAGGTAACAACAATGTAATGTGGTAAGTTCTATGGCAGAGGTAACCATCGGGATGCAATGGAAGGTCAAAGAAGGGAGTACTTAAGCAAGATCTGGGAAGTTTCTGAGAAGTCAAGTTAGTGGAATTCTAAGCTGGATTCTGAAAGATGAGCTGTAGTTGCCTAGGCAAATGTGGTATGAGAGAGGAGGAGGACATTTCAAGCAGAGAGAACAGTATGATTAAAGTGTTCAGCATTGAGAAAGGCCATGAGTATGGGGAGAAGTGTGGATGATTCAATATGGCAGGAATTAGAGAATGGAAGAGACCAATGGAATTGCTGAAGATAGAGAAGGAAACTGGGTAATATTGCCTTGGGAACGTTATCTTGAGGGTGTTGGAGAATCACTAGGATGCATAAGTGGTGAAGTAACTTGATCAGAATATCATGTTAGAATGATGTTTCTGGCCAGGTGCGGTGGCTCACACCTGTAATCCCAGCACTTTGGGAGGCCGAGGCAGCCAGATCACCTGAGATGAGGAGTTTGAAACCAGCCTGACCAACTTGGTGAAAACCCATCTCTACTAAAAATGCAAAATTAGCCAGACGTGGTGGTGCATGCCTGTAATCCCAGAGCTACTCAGGAGGACGAAGCAGGAGAATCACTTGAACCCAGGAGGGGAAGGTTGCAGTGAGTCAAGATTGTGCCATTGCACTCCAGCCCGGGCAAAAAGAGCGAAACTCTGTCTCAAAAAAAAAAAAAAAAAAGATGTTTCTGGCTGCACTGTGGAGAACATTGAAGAGAAGAATAAAGATAGAGGCAATGAACCCATTTAAGAGGGTGTGCTATAAACCCTGTGGTCTGAAAAAGAGTAATGGACTTGATGAGAAGAAGGAGATTTTGAAAATAATTACATGGTAAAATGGACACAACTTTGTGAAGTTTATATATGAGAGGACAGGGAGAGCGAGGCATCAAGAGTGTTTCTTCCCATCTCTTTGGTTTAGAAAGTTGAGTTAATGATGATGATGCTGACTGATGGAGGCCATCCCAAAGTCTGCGGGAAAGATGAGGTCTATCAGCTCATAATAACACAAAGGCATACATTGATTACAGTGAGCATAAAGGTGTGTGATGACTGCTCATAATATTTTCTACTCTGGGATTACCACATTCTCCACATCCAAATGTTACTATTTTAGGGCACATTTCTGATGAGTACTAGTAGGATAACTTACCAAAAACTTATATTTTGTCTTTTTCTGCTTTTATCTAGAGTCATGCAAACAGTTCCTCTGGCAGCATTTCAGAGTTGTCAACTCAACAATTTTATCACTGTCTTTTCAAGCCAATTGGCTGAATAATTATATATATATATATATATATATATATATATATATGCAGAAATATACACACTCACATATATATGCAGAAATATACATTAAGTAAAGGATGGGATACTATAATTTCTAACACTTAATATTGGAAAATAGATATTTCTTTTTTCATTGCATTTTAGGTTTTGGGGTACATGTGAAGAAAATGCAAGATTGTTGCATAGGTACACACATGGCAGTGTGATTTGCTGCCTTCCACCCCATCACCTATATCTGGCATTTCTCCCCATGCTATCTCTCCCCAACCTCCCATCCCCTGCTGTCCCTCCCCTATTTCCCCCCGACAAACCTCGGTGTGTGACGCTCCCCTCCCTGTGTCCGTGTGTTCTCATTGTTCAACATCTACCTATGAGTGAGAACATGTGGTGTTTGATTTTCTATTAACTAGATTAAGGTGCTGTTAAGAAATTACATACTAAGGCTGGGTGCCATCGTTCATACCTGTAATCCCAGGTTTTGGAGGCTGAGGGAGGAAGATCACTTAAGACAGGAGTTTGAGACCAGCCTAGGCAACATAAAGAGATCCTGTCTCTACAAAAATATTCAAAATTAGCCAGGCATGATGGGATATGCCTGTAATTCTAGCTACTCAGAAGGCTGAGGAAGGAGGATGGCTTGAACCTGGAGTTTGAAACTGCAGTGAGCTATGACTGTACAACTTCACTCTAGCCTGGGTGACAGACAGAGATCCTGTCTCTAAAATAAATAAATAAATAAAATCATATAAGAAGAAATATTTTATGCACTTAAACCGTGCCTTACGCAATTCTATAACTATACTAGTAAATTTACTCACTGGTAAATATACAATGAACTCATAAAATTTATTTCATCTCAGAGTGTGAAGAATAAATTAAGAAGTATGTGAATTCTATTTATAGCATGTTTTAAATTGCTTTTCTTGATACATTCAGAATAAATAATTAATAAGGTATTCTTCTCCCCCAAAACTAATGTACAGTGATAAAATGTTATCTCACTTCAAAATAAATTATGGTTTTTCATTGCTAGAGTGTTAGATGTTAAGGAATCATGTGTGTATACTCATGCCTTATCTAACAATGCTGAAATTGTCTAGCTTAAAATAATAGGAATTATATTTTGTTTTCCCATAGAATTCAATATTTTAAATCTGTGACATTTGTGACAAGGAGTGTCTTGCTAAAATATTGTTAATATTGCTTATTAAAAAGAAGGAAAAATCCATAGGAGCTCTTTTCCAGCTATAAATGTGGATTTTTATTTTTCCCAGGTTTTATCTTTTTTTTCTGATAAACCAAACTACAATTGTCGTCTACAATAGTTGAATAAATCATAAAGATACATTGAAAGTGATTTTAATTTTCCATTGTGACCCAGTATAATTAAAATTTCAGAAATAATATTCTTTAAGTGCTCTGACATTTTTCAGATACTCTCTTCTTTAAGTGCTACAGCTCAGAGAAGGGAATGGGCCACTTTTGCAATAACATGCTATGTACACACTTTTTCCTTTTAAATTTCAATTCAAAGGAAATGTAAAAATCTTCAAACACAGCAGAAATTGTGAATTAATAAGACCTGCAATTAAATCTTTTTTATGGCATAAACTGTGCCTATGCCTTAACAAAGTAAGATGTCAGCATTGTGAAGGTCAAAGTTGCTTGGCATCAAATAGATCAAATGCTGAATTGTTTATATACATGTTAGAAAAGTGCACTACTGTAAAAATATTCTTATAATCTGCAGAATTTGACACTGAAAATAACATTTGCTATTTAATTAAATGTTGAGAAAGGCATTTATAGATAGACACCAATAGACAGCAGTTTTCCTGGATTGCATCTAGAATGACCTTTATTCCCCTTTGTGATAATTCCCTCACACTCCAAACACTTGACAAAGAAGAATGTTTGTCAATGGATACATTCCTTACAATTTCTTGGCTTTGAACTTCATGGTGCAAATGAGACTATTTTTGAGATTTATTTTTCATTATGTTTTATGATTATTTTTTCTCTATTTTATGTTTTCTACTTTTTCCTCACTCTATGGTGTAGGTTATAGGTAACAGTTTTTTCTGTTGGAAAGAATGGAAAATCAGATGTGGAGATGAAACCAAGTTATGTTACTGTGACCACATGAGGCTCCCTTGCTGAAAATATCTTGGTATCTTCCCATTGCATTGTGGATAAAAATTTAAACTAATTAGCTTTCTTTTTTATCAGCTAGCCTTTCCAGCTTTATTGAACTTTTCGCATGAGATGAAATGGCTTACTAGATGTTTCTTAGGTACGTATTGTGTACCTCTGTTTTGTGTTTATTTTGTTTGATTATATTGTTTGATCCAAAATGACATCTTCCTTTGATTTTTCTTTGTGGGACCAGATGAAAGGATATTTACATAAAGATATCCCTCTGCCCCCACATCCAGATCTAATTGGTTGATTCTGCTACAGAATTAAGAGAGAAATATTTAGAGAGGACTTTTGAGGGAATCTATTACGAGTTTCTTGGAGGCTGTGGTACCAAGCTCCTGTGAGGAAGCCATACTCCGGGTGAAATACATCAGATCCCACAGGGCTTCCAGGCTGCCTCTTGCTTTTCTGACCTGGGCATTGTTCCTTTTACTCACAACTCTTGGTGCTCTAGATCTTACAACATATAGGAAAGTACACACATTCATACACCATCTACCAGAATTGTTATCCCAAGCACCATGGTCAATAATATCTCAGAATGAACCTTAACATCTCTCAAGGCAGTCATGGGCGAAAAATGAGAAGATTGAGCTTATCTTATTGGATGAGTATTTTGAGTGTGGAAGTGCTGAGGGTGAAGCTTGAGAGAGGATTTTCATTGTTTTCAGAGCTGTTCTTTCATAGATTTCATAAATACCTCACCCCCAGAATATGTCATTAAACAAAGATTTCCATAGATTAAGAAAAAAAATATTTTGTTTTAGGGGTTGGAGTGAATCACTAAGTCACTCTATATAAACCCAACTTTCTCTCCATAAAGCACACCTATCTGTAAAGTTCATCCTGTCCTCCCCACTCTAAATATGACTGTCTGAATTTCTGTAGCAATTACTATCGAGGCTCTGGAATTAGGCAGTCTAAATGTCCCTGTGGCTCAGATTTCTCATTTATAATATGAAGATAATAATAGCATCTACTTCAAGATCTGAGTTAAAGATTGATAATTAAGTTACTATCACCTTTTTTTTTTTTTTGCAATTCATGCTGTTGTATATTATTATAATTAGCTACTAAATTCTGCCTTATGATAACATATCTACAACTACCTTAAATTGATTTTTAATTTTATTATGAATAGATGCATTCAAATAATTGATCTATGTGTTTTATATACTGTATAGAATAGTAAGTATACACTTAGTAATTAGAAAATTTCCAATATTATTGAAACAACAATGTATGTTTTTCCTAGTACATTCCTCTTACTTTCTGCCAGAAATTTTGGTTTTCATAATACTTTTATTATGTATGCATCCCTGAATATTATATATTTTTAAAGTTTATGTAAATGGTACCTTATTATATGTATCCTTTGCTTTTTAAAAACAACTGGTTTTTGTTTCTCAACACTGTTTGTGAAGGTCGTACATGTTATATATACCAGTAGCTAATTTATTTTGCTGCTGTAAAATTTTTTATTTTATGAATATTCTATAGTTGATCTGATTTCCTCTTGGAATATATTTTGGTTTTCTCTTGTTCTTTGTTATATTAACAACACTGCTATGAACATTCTTGTTATATTAACAACACTGCTATGGACATTCTTGTCTCCAAGAATTAAATGATACTTTGAATCTTTTACTACTTAATTCTCCTCTTTCCTTCTTTCCATCCTACTGTGGTTGCACAACTGAAATAAAAGATCCAGCAAAAGCCTCTTAGAATCTTTATTTGCCTCCATAGCATTTAACATGGTGTCTTTACCACAATAGGTACTCCATAAATACTTGCATATTTGATATAAATCAAAATAGATGTATCCTTTGACTAATATATCAATTATTTTAATTGGTCCTTTTCCATTTTCTATACCATGACATTTATCCTTTTCAGATGCTGTGCTGTCATCTAGCCATTATTCATTGCCTAGTAGCCTTTCAGAATATCAGTGGTGCATGCATTCATATATAGCATCATGTTCATAGTTAATATAAACTCTTTCAACATTATATACCATCATATACTGAAAAATCCTCTTAACTAGCTTGAGCTTATTTCTTCTTCTGTAACATTAATATTAAAATATGTACTTCATAGGTTTGTTGTAGGTATTAAACACAGTTCATTTAGATCTTTTAGCATAGTAAGGGCTCAACGTACCTATTGTTACTACTATTATTCCCTAACTGATTGATTTGGTTAACTCTAATATCTGTAGCTAGGTAGTATGTCCCTAGAGCACAAGAACATTCTTATAATTGCACCCATCCATAGAGCCTGTCATAACTCATGTTTGTTGAATTGAACTGAGTAGTCAATGGTTATTAAATAACCATTGATTGGCTAAATCTCTGTTTAGTAACTCTTCTTTTCTCTTTCTCTCACTTAACCCTTGAAAGTGATTTGTAGCTTTGTGGGATTGCCAGTTAGAACTGGAGTGGAGTGGGAGGCCATTAGCAGCAACCAAATAAAGGAGAAATAATAATAAGAAATTGCCTCTGAAGCTGAGACTGAGTAGACAGATTCGGTGGTTACATCTGTGGTATAACATGACATATATCAAAATACTCATTCTAAAAATGTCACTTTCCATCTCCCTGACAAATTATCAAAAATCCCTACATTTTAGTCCTCCTTTTGAGTGAAGATAATAAAAATTGTGTTGACTATGTTACATAGAAGTACTTTTTCTTAACATGATGATGTTTCAGAAGGGAAGATGTGGAATGGTCAATGGAACACTTGAGTACCAAACAAACTTTTCTAATTTCACAATTTTCTTAGAGCTGCCTTATTAGAATATGGATCATTAAGTAGGCATTTTCCATGTGCCAGTTTATCAATATTGACTTGGTAACATTTTACAAGCATAGAGTTTATAATATCATTTGAAATAATATTGTGTCAATATTGTTTATAATATTCATAAACCTTTACAATTTTGATACTATATCTGTCTTGCAGATGGGGAAATTGAACCCAGAAATGTTCTTTACCCAGTCCACCCAATCATGGATATCCATGGCTAGGAATTTGAACTTTGCATTCTGTAATTCTAAACTCTGCTATACTATGAAGACTCTCCTACCCTGGCCTGTGTTTTGCTTAAGCCACAGTATTACAGCGTGATGAAATAATTAAAGAGGAAGTTTTTTTTTTACGTGTTTTCAACATCATCGTAACCCCATTGTCTGCATCTGGCTGACTTCTATTCACCTAATAGCAAAACCTAGTGTTATACTTCATTTCAGGAGTAAAAGAGCTTTTCTAAGTCTATTTGGATATATGCACTTCTGCTCTTGGGTGGATCCACACTGCAGCTTGCTTTTCCCTAGTAACATGGCAGCTCTACATTTCTATTCTTTATCTCCACTCCTGTGGCCGCTTTCTTCCAGTGCATGAGTTTGTCCTCCATGTGATTACCTTCCTTATTCCTTCATTCTTCCAAAGCACCAATATTACAAAATAATCACAAAAATTTGAAGATAAGATTGCAGAATATGTAAGGACATTGGATGCTGTATGTATATAGCAAAAATATAAAACAGTACTAGATATAAATCTCCTTAAAAGTTTCTATGCAACCCCTACTTCTAGAAATATCCCCTAGGCTGTTCATTTTGCTCAGGACTGGGACTTGAGTCCTATCTCCTTTCTTCTCTCCATTTTTACCAATTTCAAGGTCCATGAACTCGCTGCCTTCCTCTTTTCTTAATCATTCTCTTACATACTAGGCTTGTGTTGAGTGGATATGAAAGGCAATAGTTCCATGGGGTGGATGGGAAGGACTGACTTTTCACAACTGAAATAAAAGATCCAGCAAAAGATAAGCTCTGGTCCAGTCTCTGGGTGGTGATTGCTTTTGAGGAAGGGCCAATCTGTCCTTCCTGACTTGTCCCCAAGTCAGCTCTTGCTGGTCCTGCCAATGCTGTGAAACTTAGCCTACACTCCTGCTGGCGCAAGCTTGAGCTTTCTGCCCTAAAGCTTCAGCCAATGTGTATATATATATATATATATATATATTTTTTTTTTTTTTCTTTCCTAAATCTGAGGCTGAATAACTCCCTGGCAGGCACCTTTTTGCTCAAATTTTCTGCTACAGATCTCTTCCAGGCCACTTTGGGGATGAGGAAAACTTGGATGGAGTGAAGGGTTCTATTTCAGGTTCTCACTGACTAAACATGCTACACCTACTACTCCACATTTTCTATTCTATTGCCTATTCTGTCCTAGCTGCCCTTTCTTTTACTATCTACTCACTTGATTAGGGATGCCATTCAGTCTTACCGCCTTTAATACTATCTGTGCACGAATTTCTCCCAGATGAGTATCCATTGCCTATATCTGTCTTTTTGAATACCAGGGTATACTCACTTCTTAGGCGACGTTTTTATCTTCTTGATAAGTCAGTATCTACATCCAAATAAGCATTCCTAGATTCCTGTAATTCCCAGTTCCCTCCTCCCCAGAGTATAGACCAATCTCTCTGTTTCCACCCTTATTCTCTTCAATTAATCCTTGTGTCAGCAGCCAAAGCGATCCTATTAAAATATAAGCCAGTTCAGGATGTTCTCTGAACCAGATCAAACAATGATTTTCAAACTTACTCTGACTAAAATCTGTAACGTTACAATGATCTGCAAGGTTGTACCTGATCTGCACACTTCACAGTCTGCAAGCTCTTTGTCTTTATCCCCTCCACTCTTCCTTCTCACGATTTGTGCCAAAACATCACTAGTCACCAAGCAGTCTAGGATCACTCCAAGACTCTTTCTAGAAATCTGCATGACTTTCCCTCTAACCTCCCTTAGGTCTTTTATCACGTGCTAGGTGAGACTTTTCCTGACCATCCGATTTAAAATTGCAAACGTGTATTCTCCCCGTCCAATTTCTAAATGTTCCACTTCCCCTTGTTGTTAAATTTTTATGCATAACCCTATAATCATTTTACTTACATAAATTTTGTTTACTTTTATTTTTGCCTTTCTTGTTTCACTATAATCTGAGCTTCAAGAATGAAAGATTTTTGTTAGTTTTGTGGATCACTTTTAATTCAGAGTCTTAAACAATGTTGAGCATATAGTGTATATGAAGCAGATAATTGCTTAAGGAATTATTGTTTTGGATTATTTAAATGCCAAGGGTGACATTGGGGTTGATGGCTGAGGCTACTGAGGAAGGGGAACTGAGGTCTTGCAGGTTATTTTGTTAGGGATAGTTGGTAAAGTAACATGCAAATTTTCTTACTGAAGTTTTTAAAAATAAAAACAAACAACTTGGTGAGACACACAAAATTATTTAGAATATTTTATTTCTTTTTCTGTCTCCATGTAAAATGCATACAACCTGTTAATAGATTGTCTCTTTTTGTACACTATTGTCCTAACTTGAACATTTTGGACTGCATAGAAAGAAACCATTTCCCCCTTCAGTTTAATCTGGAACATTTTGCAGAGATATTCTGGGACTTGTTTGCTCTTACGGTGGAACTGGTGAGAGCAATAAAAGAGAAAGAAAGTATAAATAGACTGTAATACTTTAAATTGGGTGCCAGATTGTCTGTTATCTGAGAATATTGTCTATTTAATTCTTGTCAAAAATTGCTGATGAATGAATTGGCTTTTATTAGCTCAGTGGTTAGGTTTTTTTTTTTAATGCCTGATTTGACAAGGATTGTTAAGTAGGAAAAAAAAATCTTGGCAAACCTATTAAAAAGAGTATATGGGAATTATTTTCAAGTTGAAATCCTATTATAAACTTTGCATTATTGAGTTGTTCATTTAAACTGATAATGAGGAAAGATTCAGAGATATTGATAAGTACCTGAAGGATGAATTTCATGGATTAGGTTGCAGAAACTAAGAAAGTTTTTAAAGGTGACTTTTTCTGGTATTGCTAATCAGTGTCTGATATTTGAAACTTCATGAAGTCTATCTTTTTGAGGAGAGGGTGCCAGCAATGATCATTTTTTTATCATGTGAAAGTAGTATTTATAAAAATTTCCTGGAAAAGTAGGTAAGATGGCTGAATAGGAAAAGCTCTGGCCTGTAGCTCCCAGCGAGATCAATGCAGAAGACTGGTGATTTCAGCATTTCCAACTGAGGTACCTAGCTCATCTCACTGGGACAGGTGAGACAGTGGGCACAGCCCATGGAGGGTGAGCTGAAGCAGGATGGGGCATCCTCTCACCCAAGAAATGCAAGGGGTTGGGGAACTCCCCAACCCCAGCCAAGGGAAGCCCTGAGGGACTGTACCATGAGAAACTGTGCATTTCGGCCCAGATACTACACTTTTCCCACAGTCATCACAACCCACAGGCCAGGAGATTCCCTTGGGTACCTGCACCACCAGGGCCCTGGGTTTCAAGCACAAAACTGGGCAGCTGTTTGGGCAGACACTGAATTAGCAGCAGGAGCTTCTCTTTGTTTCCCAGTTGTGCCTGGAGCACCAGCTAGATTGAACTGTTCATTCTCCTGGAAAGGGCACTGAATCCAGGGAGCCAAGTAGTTTAGCTCAGTGGATCTTACCTCCACAGAGCCCAGCCAGCTAAGATCGATTGGCTTGAAATTCTTGCTGCCAGCATGGCAGTCTGAAGTTGACCTGAGATGCTCGAGCTTGGTGTGGGGAGGGGTGTTCACCATTACTGAGGCTTGAGTAGGCAGTTTTCCCCTCACAGTTGTAAACAAAGAAGCCAGGAAGTTAAAACTGGGTGGAGCCCACTGCAGTGCCACAGAAGTCTCTGTAGCCAAACTGCCTCTCTAGATTCCTCCTCTCTGGGCAGGGCATCTCTGAAAGAAAGGCAGCAGCTCCAGTCAGGGGTTATAGATAAAACTCCCATCTCCCTAAGACAGAGCACCGTGGTAAGGGGCTGCTGTGTGAACAGCTTCAGACTTAAATGTTCCTGTCTGCCAGCTCTGAAGAGAGCAGTAAATCTCCCAGCACAATGCTCGAGCTTGCTAAGGGACAGACTGCCTTCTCAAGTGGGTCCCTGACCCCCATGCCTCCTGACTGGGAGATACCTCCCAGCAGAGGTCAACAGACACCTTATTCAGGAGAGCTCCAGCTGGCACCTGGCAGGTGCCCCTAAGGGACAAAGCTTGCAGAAAAAGGAACAGGCAGCAATCTTTGCTGTTCTGCAGCCTCCCCTGGTGATATGCAGGCAAACAGGATCTGGAGTGGACCTTCACCAAACTCCAGCAGACCTGAAGCAGAAGGCCTGACTGTTAGAAGGAAAACTAACAAACAGAAAGAAGTAGCATCCACATCAAAAAAAGGACATCCACACAGACACCCCATCCAAAGGTCACCAGCATCAAAGATCAAAAATAGATAAATCCATGAAGATTAGGAAAAACTAGTGCAAAAAGGCTGAAAATTCCAAAAACCAGAATACCTCTTCTCCAAAGGATCACAACTCTTCACCAGCAAGAGAACAAAACTGGATGGAGAATAGCTTGATGAATTGAAAAAAGTAGGCTTCAGAAGGTGGTTAATAACAAACTCTTTTGAGCTAAAAGAGCATGTTCTAACACAATACAAGCAAGCTAAGAACATTGAAAAAAGGTCAGAGGAATTGCTAACTAGAATAACCAGTTTAGAGAAGACCTTAAATGACCTGATGGAACTGAAAAACACAGCCCAAGAACTTTGTGAAGAATACCACAAATATAAGTAGCTGAATCAATGAAATAGAAGAAAGTATATTGGAGATTGAAGATGATGAAATAAAGCATGAAGACAAGATTAGAGAAAAAAGAATGAAAAGGAATGAACAAAACCTCCAAGAAATATGGAACTATGTGAAAAGACCAAACCTATTTTGATTGGTGTACATGAAGATGATGGGGAGAATGGAACCAAGTTGGAAAACACTCTTCAGGATGTTATCCAAGAGAACTTCCCCAACACAGCAAGACAGGCCAACATTCAAATTCAGAAAATATAGAGAACACCACAAAGATACTCCTTGAGAAGAGCATCCCCAAGACACATAATCGTCAGAATAACCAAGATTGAAATGAAGGAAAAAATGAAAAGGACAGCCAAAGAGAAAGGTCGGGTTACCAACAAAGGGAAGCCCATAAGACTCACAGTGGATTTCTCTGCAGAAACCCTGCAAGCCAGAGGAGAGTGAGGGCCCATATTCAACATTCTTAAAGAAAATAATTTTCAACCCACAATTTCATATGTAGCCAAACTAAGCTTCATAAGTGAAGGAGAAATAAAATCCTTTACAGACAAGCAAATGCTGAGAGATTTGTCACCACCAGGCCTGCCTTACAAGAGCTCCTGAAGGAAGCACTAAATATGGGAAGGAAAAAGTGGTACCAGCCACTGCAAAAACATACCAAACTGTAAAGACCATTAACACTATGAAGAAACTGCATCAACTAACAGGCAAAATAACCAGCTAGCATCATAATGTCAGGATCAAATTGTGAATTTAACAATATTGTGAATATAACAACATTAACCTTAGATGTAAATCGGCTAACTGCCCCAATTAAAAGACACAGAGTGGCAAATTGGATAGAGTCAAGACCCATCAGTGTGCTGTATTCAGGAAACCCATCTCACATTCAAAGACACACATAGGCTCAAAATAAAGGGGTGGAGGAACATTTACCAAGTAAATGGAAAACAAACAAACAAAAAGCAGGGGTTGCCCTCCTAGTCTCTGATAATACAGACTTTAAACCAACAAAGATCGAAAAAGACAAAGAAAGGCATTACATAATGGTAAAGGGATCAATGCAACAGAAGAGCTAACTATCCTAAATATATATGTACCCAAAATAGGAGCACCCAGTTCTTAGAGACCTACAAAGAGACTTAGACTCCCATACAATAACAGTGGGAGACTTTAACACCACACTGTCAATATTAGACAGATCAATGAGACAGAAAATTAACAAGGATATTCAGGACTCGAACTCAGCTCTGGACCAAGCAGACCTAATAGACATCTATGGAACTCTCTACCAAAAATCAACAGAATATACATTCTTTCCAACACCACATAGCACTTATTTTAAAATTGACCACATAATTGGAAGTAAAATACTCCTCATCAAATGCAAAGAATGGAAATCATAACAGTCTCTCAGACCACAGTGTAATCCAATTAGAACTCAGGATTAAGAAGCTCTCTCAAAACTGCAAAAGTAGCTGGAAATTGAACAACCTGCTCCTGAATGGCTACTGGGTAAATAACAAAATTAAGGAAGAAATAAATAAGTTCTTTGAAACCAATGAGAACAAAGACACAATGTACCAAAATCTCTGGGAGACATAGCTAAAGCAATGTTTAGATGGAAATTTATAGCACTAAATGCCCACCTCACAAAGAGGGAAAGATCTAAAACTGACAACCTAACATCACAATTAAAAGAACTAGGGAAGCAAGAGCAAATAAATTCAAAAGCTTGCAGAAGAGAAGAAACAATTAAGAAGAGAGCAGAACTGAAGGAGATAGAGACATGAAAAACTCTTCAAAAAATCAATGAATGCAGAAGCTGGTGTTTTGAAAAGATTTATAATATATATAGACCACTAGCCAGACTAATAAAGAAGAAATGAGAGAAGAATCAAATGGACACAATAAAACAATGATAAATGGGATATCACAACTGATCCCACAGAAATACAAACTACCATCAGAGAATACTATAAACATGTTTATGCAAATAAACTAGAAAATCTAGAAGAAATGGATAAATTCCTGAAAGCATACACCCTCCCAAGACTAAACCAGTAAGAAGTTGAATGCCTGAATAGACCAATAACAACGTCTGAAGTTGAGGCAGCAAATAATAGTCTGACAACCAAAAAAAAAAAAAAAACCCCAGGACCGAATGAATTCACAGCCAAATTCTACCAGAGTTACAAAGAGGAGCTGGTACCATACTTCTGAAACTATTCCAAACAATAGAAAAAGAGGGACTTCTCCCTAACTCATTTTATGAGGTCAGCATCATCCTGATACCAAAACTTGGCAAAGATACAACCAAAAGAAAAGTTCAGGCCAACATCCCTGATGAACATCAATGCAAAATCCTCAGTAAAATACTGGCAAACAAAATCCAGCAGCACATCAAAAAACTTAACCTCCAAGATCAAGTCGGCTTCATCCCTGGGATGCAAGGCTGGTTCAACATACATAAATCTGTAAATGTAATCTATCACATAAACAGAACTGATGACAAAACCCACATGATTATCTCAATAGATGCAGAAAAGTCGTTTGATAAAACTCAATACCCCTTCACGCTAAAAACACTCAATAAACTAGGTATTAATGCAACATATCTCAAAATAATGAGCTATTTATGACAAAACCACAGCCACTATCATTCTGAATGGGCAAAAGCTGGAAGCATTTTCTTTGAAAGCCAGCACAAGGAAAGAATGCCCTCTCTCAACAATCCTATTCAACATAGTATTGGAAGCTCTGGCCAGGGCAATCAGGCAAGAGAAAGAAATAAAGTGTATTCAAATAGGAAGAGAGGAAGTCAAATTGTCTCTGTTTGCAGGTGACATGATTGTATATTTAGAAAACCCAAGTGTCTTAGTCCAAAATCTCCTTAGGCTGATAAACAACTTCAGCAAAGTCTCAAGATACAAAATCAATATGCAAAAACCATAAGCATCCCTATACTCCAATAATAGACAGAGAGCCAAATCATGAGTGAACTCCCATCCACAATTGCTACAAAGAGAATAAGATACCTAGGAATACAACTTACAAGGAATGTGAAGGACCTCTTCAAGGAGAGCTACAAATCACTGCTCAAGGAAACAAGAGACACAAACAAGTGGAAAAACAGTCCATGCTCATGAATAGGAAGAATCAATATAGTGAAAATAGTCATACTACCCAAAGTCATTTATAGAGTCAGTGCTATTCCCATCAAGCTACCATTGACTTTCTTCACAGAATTAGAAAAAAAAAAAAGACTTTAAATTTCATATGAAACCAAAAAAGAGCCTGTATAACCAAGACTATTTTAAGCAAAAAGAACAAAGATGGAGGGATCATGCTACCTGACTTCAAACTATACCACAAGGCTACAGTAACCATGCTGTTTTTGCATGGTTACTGTAACCATAGGTATTGCATCAAATTGTGCTGTTTGGTAACTAGTACCAAAACAGATATATAGACCAATGGAACAGAACAGAGTCCTCAGAAATAATGCCATATATCTACTACCATCTGATCTTTGACAAACCTGACAAAAGCAAGCAATGGGAAAGGATTCCCTATTTAATAAATGGTGTTGAGAAAACTGGCTAGGTATGTGCAGAAAAGTGAAACTGGACCCTTTCCTTACACCTTATAAAAATTAACTCGAGATGGATTAAAGACTTACATGTAAGACCTAAAACCATAAAAACCCTAGAAGAAAACCTAGGTAATACCATTCAGGACGTAGGCATTGGCAAAGACTTTGTGACTAAAAACACCAAAAGCAATGACAACAAAGCCAAAATCGACAAATGGGAAATTAAACTAAGAGATTCTGCACAGCAAAAGAAACTTTATCATCAGACCGAACAGGTAGCCTACAGAATGGGAGAAAACTGTTGCAATCTATTCATCTGACAAAGGGCTAATATCCATAATCTACAAGGAACTTAAACATATTTACAAGAAAAAAACAACCCCATCTTAATGTGGGTGAAGGATATGAACAGACACCTCTCAAAAGAAGACATTTATGTGGCCAACAAACAAATGAAAAAAAAAAGCTCATCATCACTGGTCATTAGAGAACTGCAAATCAAAACCACAATAATGTGTCATCTCATTCCAGTTAGAATGGCGATTATTAAAAAGTCAGGAAATGACAGATGATAGAAAGGATGTGGAGAAATAGCAACACTTTTACACTGTTGGTGGGAATGTAATTTAGTTCAACCATTGTGGAAGGCAGTATGGTGATTCTTCAAGGATCTAGAAGCAGAAATACCATTTGACCCAGCAATACCATTACTGGGTATATACCCAGAAGATTGTAAATCATTCTTCTATAAAGGCACAGGCACACATATGTTTATTGCAGCACTATTTACAATAGCAAAGACTTGGTACCAACCCAAATGTCCATCAATGATAGACTGGATAAAGAAAATGTGGCACATATACACCATGGAATACTATGCATCCATAAAAAGGATGAGTTCATGTCCTTTGCAGGGACATGGATGAAGCTAAAACCATCATTCTCAGCAAACTAACACAGGAACAGAAAACCAAACACTGCATGCTCTCACTCATATGTGGGAGTTGCACAATGAGAACATATGGACACAGGAAAGGGAACATCACACACCAGAGCCTCTTGGGGGGTGGGGAGTTAGGGGAGTGATAGCATTAGGAGAAATACCTAATGTAGATGATGGGTTGATGGGTGCAGCAAACCACCATGTCACGTGTATACCTATGAAACAAACCTTCACATTCTGCACATGTATCCTAGAACTTAAAAGTATAAGTCTAAAAAATAAATTCTTGCAGGTCATACTATAATCCTATTCCTTCAGTTTTTCTAATTTTTAAATTTGGACTCAACCACACCATCAGAGAACTGCACACTTGTTTTGCATTGTTTTGGCTCAGTGTAGAGTTCCTTGTACAGAATTGCATTTTGGATTTATGCCATTAGCTTGTGTTGAGGGACATTATAAGAAACAGCCATAGAAAGACACAATCATACATATTGTAAAAATCTTGTTAAAAACTTGCTTAATACATTCCTATGAGAACTCCCAAGAGAAATTTCTTTCAATGTTCTACAGCTAGAAAAACTAGGTTCCTTTTGGGCAAATGGTTTGTATTCATCTTATAAATATGATGAATTGAATGATTAGCAGGTTTTCCTTCTGCTTTGGCCTCTAAGGAACTGTATCAGTCAGGAGTTGGGCAGCATAACAGAAACCATTCTATGCTTTTCAAGTATGAAGAATT
Organism: Plecturocebus donacophilus; assembly: GCA_004027715.1. Taxonomy (NCBI): domain Eukaryota; kingdom Metazoa; phylum Chordata; class Mammalia; order Primates; family Pitheciidae; genus Plecturocebus; species Plecturocebus donacophilus. The sequence continues at coordinate 32,901 of PVKP010013366.1, read as the reverse complement.
ATAATTGGGAGAAGAGGTTTACATACTGCTGGAAAATCTGTGGGTTGTGAAAGCTGCCACTACAGAAGCTTCCAACTTGAAGCAGCATAGTGTGTGATTCTCAAAAACTCAGTAGAAAGCTCTCATCAATCCCATGTCTGCTCCAGCTTCCATAGACTTTGGCTTCATTTTTGCCTTTGCTTTCCAAACCCATGTGATTGCTTCTCTTTGGCAAACTAACCTGAACAATATGGGAAAGTGATTTTGAGAAATATATTTTCAACTTCCCCTATGCAGGAGCTGATGGCTGAATTGGTAATAGATAATTAACTACTGCAAAAAGCCTAAGAAATTTTACTCACCACTTGCAATAGCACAAGATAAAATAGCATTCAGTTTGTGTTCTAATTTTGTACCTGGCTTCAACTTACTTTAATAGCTCTATTTTTCCATCTTAATTCCTTCCTTCCTTCCTCCCTCCCTCCTTCCCTTCCTCCCTTCTTCCCTTCTTCCCTTCCTTCCTTCCCCCTCCCTCCCTTTCTTTCTTCATTCCTTCCTCTCTCCCTCCCTTCTTCCCTCCATCCCTCCCTCCCTTCCTCCCTTCCTTCCCTCCTTTCCTTCTTCCTCCCTCCCTCCCTCTGTCCCTCCATCCTTTCTTTCCTTCCTTCCTTCCTTCTTTCCTTCCTTCCCTTTGCCTGTTATGCTGTAATTGTTTATCTCATTAAGCTGCCTCAATTCTTTTGGGGAAAATGATATATAACTGATTAGTTTGAAAAATAAGTGAAAGAGAATGAGCTTATAATAAATGCATATCTAAAAATAACTTAATACACTTAATACATATTAAATATGACTAGAGATCTAAAGTAGATGAAAAGAGTAGCCCAAGCAATTGCCATCTCACTCTATAAAGCAATACTCATCATCTTAGATAGATTCTTTTTAATTGTTTACATTATATTTTTTCCTGTTAGAAAAAGGTTCTCACAGAATGTCATTACAATAAATCATACATATTTACCCAGCATAATTAAAAACTAAAGTCTTTCATACAAGCACATTTTCTATTTATCTTAGGCTTTCTCATGTAAATGACTTGATTTTAAAATTTTAATTATTTCTATAAATTTCTATAAAGAAATAGAAACATTTTATAAATAAAAATTATATATTTCTGCCTTCCTATGGAGTCGGTAGTAAAAATATTGTAAGATTTTTCATGCTAATTTATGATAATTGTTATGAAACAATGATTTAGTTATAGTGCAGTACAGAAATGCTTTCAAGGACTACTGGATACAGAGATTCAGATTTTAGATTATTTAAAATGAGTTGTTTTGTTTTTTCTTTTAGATTTTTTTTTTCTTGCACCATTATTCTTATCCAATGTCTTATTTTACACAGAGTTGTATAGAAGAGGTATGAGGGTGGCTGTATATTTTCAGGAGAATAAGTATAATGGTCTGAATATAATACTTAATATTTCTTCATGCTTGAGAGCTTCCTTTTTCTTCTTTCTTCTTTTCCTTTTAAGTTTAAGGAGATATATCAACTCCTGAGGTTTCCAGAAGTTTGACCTCTGAATGAGTGGGCATTATTGCATGAATTTGATCTCTTTAATAGGATTACAGAGTAATGAAATTTAGAGACTAAAAGAGACTATAAAAGGTCACCTGGTCCACCACTTTCCCAAAGAGGCCACTTCCATTTAAAGCCCTATATAAACCACTGCAGGCAAAGGGCAGCCTCTGTTTTTTATGGCCTTTCAAAGACAGAAATGCTACAATCTCCAGTGGCAAGACTTTTTTATGTTTTATAACTCCCAATATTAGAAAATTCTTCTTTAGATTTATCTTAAATTTCTTATGCAAAAACTTAAGCCCATGAACTCAATTCCTAATGAGATTTAAAAATAGAGTTGGACTTCTGAAAAGACTTAAGAAAATTGAGTTCTACTGTTTCTTTTACATTCCTAGCAAAAAAGTTGGCATAATGGGATGTGTATGTGTGTGTGGGTGTGTGTGTGTGTGAGAGAGAGAGAGAGAGAAAAAAAAATTGAGGGTCTCTTTGAGTAGGTTTCTTTTAGAGGCCCATCTTCAGTATAACCTTGATTCATGGATCAAACTAGTTGGTCCGGGGCTAGGCCGAACTAATTCTACAACTTCTCCAGTTCTCCTTTTATGACTAATTCACATTCACAAGCTAGGCTAGGATTAGATGTATAGTTTGTAGCTGTGAGAGAAAAAATGGGAGACAATGTAGCAGAGATACATTGTAGGGACCGGAAGGACCACTGTCACTCCTGGCATTTATGAACTGTATGACTTCGAGGAAGTCAGCTTCCACTGAAAAATAAACATCGATAGTAATATATCTTCTGTCTGTCTGTCTCCTGGGATTTTTGAGGAGTTGAAGAGAAAATGAGTATGTAAATTATTTGAAAAATGTGAACAATATACAAATATCGTATAGGTAATTTCTCCTTCCCCAATCTTTGCCTGTTCCTTAAGTAGTGCATTGTAGAACGAGGCAAATCTGGTTTGAGTTATGCCTTTGGTACTGCATAATTGTGAGGCCTTAAACAAGTCTCTTGATATATTTGAGCTACAATTTTATTTTTGAAAACTGGAACAATATAATTGACCTTGAGGGATAGTGGTGATGATTAGAGATAATGACTGCAAAGTGTCTAGCATGCTGTTTCACAAACAGTAAGCATTCAGTAAATAGTAACTATTATCATCTAGTCATTGAAGCAAAAAATATATTCATTTTTACTTCTCTTGCTCCAATCTCATATATTTCATCAAATTGGTTATGAAGTCATAGGAATTCTATTTCCATGACTTTGCAGTCTCCATGACTCCTCTGTCATCTGTGTCATTGTTTCTTATGCTATATATTATTTCAGTAGTATTTACTCCCCTTGCTTCCAGTATTTTTCCCTTCAATCCAGGCTCCTTCACACTATAACCAGTCATCTTTCAAAGTGACATCTGACCAGTTTATTGCTCCTCTTCAAACATTCCAACAATTTTGTCATTGACTGCAGCACAAAAATATTCACAGTCAGTTAGGATCCTTCATAGTCTATAGTATCTTTCTATCATCTTCCACACTCCTCCTGCACCAATGCATCCTGTGCTCCTTCTACAGTGACCTATTGGCTATTAACCAAAATATATATCATGTTTAGTTTTCTGTGAGTTCTGTTTTTTTCTCCATGAAATACCTGGCAAATTTCTATCTGCCTTTTTGAAGTCTTTAGAGGTTCCAGCCTTAAAACCCAAGACATGTAGAAGGAGTTACACATATATGCATTTCAAGGGATCATATATGCATTTCAAGGGATCAGCTTTTAGGTACATGTATTTTCTGAGTATGCTGTGATCCTCAAAATATTAGGAACCACTGTTCTGAACTCAGTTTAACCACCCTTTTCATTGTAAAGTCTTAACTTTTTGGTGATGCTCTTTATCATTAAATATGTAACATATAACATTTTTTTAATATTTTTGAGCGGGCAAGATAATTTGCTTTTAGCAGGAAATCGATGGATCAAAGTAGGATTCTAAGCAGGCAAACTCCCATATGAAGTGCTTTCAGAGGAGAATCTATTGCCCAACTTGATGAATGCCTTGAAAATGCATGATCAAAATCCATTCCCCTAATATTAAGTTGTTGATTGCTGTTAATACAGAAATCCATAAATTATAGTGTAAAATGTACCACTTCAGACTATTATCAATCATCATCCCTTAAAATAAATGAGTTTTATGCATTTTCCAAATAGAAAGAAAGGGCAGGAGAAGGGATTTTATGGCTCTTGGCATCCTAAGGAAAATTAAAGGACTACTATGAGAAAAAAATGGGGAAGTTTGAAAAATAAAATACAAATTTTATATCTTTTCCATTTTGTTAAATTCTACTAAATGGCAGTGATTTTTATGCTGGGATGTAAGTACCCCTGGAGGATCACAAACATCTTCTAAGAGGTACAGAGATACTGAGGTTTTTGAGGGAATTAATTTCCAGATACTCAAGTTCTCTATATATTCCTTCCTGAAACTGACTGCCTGCAAATAAACATGAGGTCATACCAATTTCTTTTCCCATCTTTCTCCCACTTTGCAAAGGAATGGAAAATCTCTTACCTGTCTAGAATCATACTGTGGTGCATTGCTCTGCTATGTAAAAACTGTTGGGATGTCATATAAAAGTGTCATTGAAAATATTGATGTAAATGGAAAAATACAAATAACTTTAAATGCTTAGTAACAAGCCCTGTGACTTTGGTAGGTAACTCTCAATAAACTGAGAGCCATTGTTATAGCAAAACTCCTTCTTCTTCCCTCCCCATTGAATTGTTTATGTAACCAAGTGCTTACATGTATAAAAATTAGAGTTGAATTGAAGCTAAATCCTCTCATTTTTAAATCAATGAGTAGTATTAAACCATGGTTTCACACACTGATTTAAGAATGAAAGCTTTATATAACTCATTAAAAAATACATTTCTGATAAAATCTGCCTTATGTTTAATTATTATCTATAAGTATATTCATAATGTTTTAACCAATAATGCATTAGTGATACTTACAATGCTGTGAAATATTTTTTTCTTTAACATTTAGAAACTTTGAGTCTCCAAAAATAAAAATGAAGAAAAATAAAATTGTTAGAAACACTTTAATGTGTGCCTGTGTGTGTGTGTGTATGCTGAAAAGTGTGATAAGTTGAATAACAATAAATATTAAAGCAAAAAATGTATTATACTAGGTAAAAATTATATGGGGTAAGCAGAATAATAATTAAAGTTTAAGGAGAAAAATGAATAATACTACATTTCTGACCATTAAGAAGAGCGTTCTCTTGTATTTTTCAGTGAATGATGGTGGGTATAAAATTACTATTAAGAAATTTGGAAATGTTATATTTCAAATTTATAATTTAAAATTTCAGTATTTACAATATGTTAGAGATTACATACTTCGTAAGTATTTGGGCTTGTATAAATGTTTTACTCGCAGTTTAAAAATACATATGAGAGTCACAGATTTTAATGTTTTTTAAAGGGTATATCAGCAAAAAAAGTTTGAAGACCTCTTCTCTGAAGTACACAGAAGGCAGAATTTTCTTTCCCATCCCCAGTATCATCCATTATGAAAAATTAAAGTTTTCGGGTTTCTTGTCTTGGGGTCCTCTGAAAATAGCCTCCCAGGATAGATAAAAAACTGAGAATATTCACAGTGAAAAGCACTGACTCCTCAGAGAAATGCCAGCAGACTTTGGGATGGTATTGGGTACTAAAAGTAAGGGAGCCAGATGAAAAAAAAAAATGAGGAAAGGGTGGAGAATTGGATAGAGCAGAGTCAAATATTCTGCAACTTGATTTTCCTGGCTGTGGCTCTGGCCCTTAAGAGGGATCTCCCCGAGTGTGGTCACAAGAGTTTCTGCTGTGGTTTTAGAAGGTGCAAGGAAGGAGATGGCCCTGGGAAGTCGGGGCCTTAACTCCCACATCACCTCAGGAGAACCACCTATAAGGAAGGAATCAGGCGAATACAATTTAATGAAAGAAAAAGCAGTCAATATTTGTCTCCTTTATTTTTAGGAATGAATTGTTTTTCCTAATTTATTTTTTTTCTGTTTATTAAATCATATTCAGCTCTTCATTATTAAAAATTTTCATTTCCTTTACACACCCAAGTCCAACACTTTGCTTCACAGTACTTTGGATTGTTAGCTATCCATTTAATGCAATGGTTTTGAGTGAGTGAGGAGGCAGTGCTCTTGGCAAATTTCTGACTGATTTGACGCTCTGTCTGAATTCATATCGTATTTATAAAAAGCAAAGCAATGGTTAAATCTTTTCTGTGGTGCTGGGGAGACAATCCTGAACTCTAATGATGTGCTATCGATACAAAATAATGATGTACTTACCATAAAGTATTTGAGTATGTTTTATTATGTATGATTTTTACTATTGGAGTTAGTGTTAACATGATGTATTCGGAGTGTCAAGACAGGTTTCTGGGGCAGCCAGTATTGCTACCAGATGCATTATGTCCTTGAAAAAATGTTGGCGCCAACATTGCTGTTTCTTAGTTTCCACCATTTTAGAATGAAAGAGTTCTGACCAATCTTCTTTTCTTTTTTCTACTGAAACTTTATGATATGACTTTCTAATCTTATATCGACTCTTCCCACATCACATGTATTTGTTCTATTCCTAGGAGCACTGAGCATTCTCCTCTTTGAATCTTTAATACTTATGCATTACTAATATTCCTTCTGTTAGGTAGTGATCTTCTTAAGAAGAACACATTTGAATTCAAATTTGGATCATACAAAATTTTCCCATATTATATTCCACACAAGTATTGGTTAGATTGACCTGGAATTCTCTCCTCTTCTATCTCTTTTATTTATTATTCCACTAATGCCAAGGTTCATTTTGTAGATGAACGTTTGAGTGATCTTGTTTCTATATCGTGTTTTCTCTTTCATTTCTTTTCCCATATCTATAATGATCTAACTTAATGTTCTGCCTTTTTAGTCCAGAATTAAATTTTTCTCCTTTTGCTGTATATCTACTTAACCTCTCTAAACTATATTAAAGATATACTACTTTATATGTATTTTTATATATATTCTACTTTATTCTCTATTTATTCAATTATCTTCATGTCCTTGGCTATCTTTCTGGTACTAATCAACTTCACTATGGGGCTATATTTTAAAATGTTGATGTTCAGAGATGATGGAGATAGAGTATTAGTAAAACCCATGTTAAATCAATTTACACTTTCATTTACATAATATTTTGTTGAGTATTAGGAAAACTACATTTTTATAAAAGTGAGAATAACACATATTTTCTATATGTTTGCATATTCTTCTGTTTGCCAATTTTCATGTGATGGATGCCTAAACTATAAGAGAATATGTTTTCCTCTTTTATCCTCAACCAAAACAGCTGAAATATAATGCTGTGATATTTTAAATCTGGTAGAGAATATTAATATAAGTTGTAAACCTAATAAAAATCCATTTTCAAAGTATGGATTTTTCAATAGAATTAAGAGGAAATATAATAATAAAAAACTGCAAAGTAATAGCAGTGTAACAAATCCCCACTTCTTATTCTCTGCAGGCTTTTTTTCTTAAAGCCATAAATACTCTCAATTTTATAAACTCAATTGAAAGCTGAGTTTAGTCTTAGAAAGGTGAGACCACTTCACTGACCTTCATTTCATTTCTTTAAAAAGTATAATTGGAAATATTTTTTCTGGACAGGGGTCACTGACACTTGGTTACCACAGGGCACATCTGAAACCATCTTCTCAGTCATAACTGTAAACACATAGTTTCATCTGCTTTTTTCATGTTAGTGATGAGCTAGTGAACTTAAGGGAATATTAGATGATCCCTTTTGGAGGACAAATTCAAAAGACGTGTGTGGCTCACAGCTTTCTGTCATAGTAGACATGAAATAGAGAGAGGACTTCAAAACCCATTTCTCTCTCTTGTTAGACATGTGGCCTCATCATGTGTCTAATGTGTAATCCCTCTAGTACCTATCCCATGGAGGTAACTTCAGTACACTTAAGTGGGCATAGGTGTTAAAATTTTACATTAATATCTTTCTTCTCCAGGGATATACCTGACTCTTCATTAAGAAAAACTGTTGGAAAATATGGTTGGATAAGTAGGGTGCAGCCACAAATTTGGGGAGGGTGAGAGATTAAAAACCAAAGTGCTTGGATTTGATAAAGAAATATGGAAGGAATATATGTTTTTTGAGCCAAAGAGAAGCTGTGCATTTGTAAACTGTCTTGCAAGTGAAAAGTAGCTCATAAATCATTTAGAACACCACCAGAGGACTTTTTTCTCGATCTACAAAATATAGTTACAATTGCCCACCTCAGACTTAGGGGAATTGAACTGTGAGGTGTTGTAAAGAATTGGCACTAAGGAGCTTGTCTCCATCTCTCTTTCCTTCTCTGTAAATGTAGAAGATGATATTCACATATGTGCCATAAACTCATTTATTTTTTTTTAATTTATATTTTAAGAACTTTTCAGAAAACAAAAAATGTGGGTGACGGAAGGGCTTGGTACTTTTAAAAGCATGTTTTAAGCATGTAGGTCCTGAAGCAAGCCATCTAAATATTCATTCTCTTCAGGCTTGAGAGAAGTGGAGACACATATTTAGCAGCTTAAGCACAATTCCATTCCCAGCAAGCTAGCTATAATTCCACTCCTTTGCTTCCACAAGAACACCAGGAAGTAAATGAGAAGGATGTCACTGCAGTAATCATTCAAATCAGCTTTAATTCATAAAGAATATAATTCACAAACTTCAGTACTATTAAAAATTTTTAGTGGCAACTAATGCATAATACTTCCCTTTGCCAAGATACTAAGGTGGAGAACTCTAAGTTAGCCTAGTGTTGAGGTGATTCACTGGCCCTTTATTGTGAATATCCTATGACCTCGGATCCTGTATCCAGTTCTTCCTGTCATCTTCCCAAGATGGGTACCACACATCTATCTATTCTTCCTTCTTTCCTATCTTCTCCACCTCTTATCTAATGATTTTCCTTCACTCTCTTTCCACCACTTCCCTTTGCCCACAATTTTTGTGCATTATTAGCAAAGGGAATTCTGGAAATGGGACTAGTGCCAAGAAACATACCAGTAATAATTGAGATGTGAAAGAGGATCCTTTAATTAAATAAAAAAAGCAGATCCCTTTTTGATTGCCAGATGAAAATTAAGAAACACAATTTCCTAGAGAAATTCCTTGTTATTGACATCATTCACGATTAAAAAGATGTAGTTTCAGCCCCTGTATCACCTGTGATGACTGTTATGGGGCAGGACATTTCCTTGTTCTGCTGGATGGACAGATGCCCTTGGCTTCCACATGATTTACATGGGTCCTCGAAACTGAGAAGAGGTAATGAAGGAATGCTGAAAGAAAAATTTAGGCTCAAAGCAGATTAATTACAGGTAATAAAAGAAAATATTGGGAATAAAATAAGATACAAATTCCAGGAAAATGAGTCTCTACAGTGTCAGACTTAGCAAGTAGGGAAGAAAAAGTAATGAAGCGTTCAATATATTCTCACTACTTAATTGTTGAGTGGTTCTTGGAGCATAAATGCCATGGGTAAAATACAAATCTCCTGTCTTTCTGTCTGGGGGAAAAACATTACAGTGAATCAGATTTACTTCAAAAAAGAGGTGTGAGGAACAAGCTTTCAGATGAGATAAATGTATACAGTACAAACACCAGAAAATATCTCCCTAACAGAGAAACCTTAAATAGCTGTGTGCTCCTCACTGGCACCACCTAAACTGTTCACAGTGCATAGTAATTTGCTGAAAATAAGATTTGAAAAAAAGCATTTTATATTATTATGCATATGTGTGATGCCTTTGGAACAATTATTTTGCTATACTTTATAATCCAAGGTAATTGTTTGCATTACCATTTTCAACTGTACCTATATGTGTCTTATTTGTAGGAAAATATTCAGAGTAGTGTTTCTTTAACTAATGGTTGATTTTCTCTATAGAGATCAGATGTTAATGTGAACTTTCATTTTCATTCTTCCCTAAAATTCACACATCACCAGGTAGTCCTGAAAATTGATATAAGAAACTCATCCAGAAAGCCAGATACCTGGAATATACATTGGGCATATGGTTTATTAACTGTCTTAATGCTGTCTAAAACGCAATTTCCAATTTTAATAAGAAAGAAATGCAAGCTCATTGAAACAATACCTAAGCAGCAACAATAAATAAAATTGCTGGGAGAAAAAAGGATGAAGGAATTCTATGAGTCTGTTGAACCCCTCTGAGTTCACTGTTTTACCATCTTTTTTATTATGGTGAAATATGCATAGCATAAAATTTCACATTTTAACAAATTTTAAGTGTTCAATGGCATTAAATTCACACATTTAAAATGTTGTTCATCCATTACCAATATCTGTTTATAGAATTTTAAAAATCTTCCCAACTTTATATTCATTAAACAATAACTTCTTATTTTCTTCTCTCCAAGTTCCTGACAGCCACCATTTGACTTTCTGTCTCTATGTATTTGGCTACTCTAGGTACCTTGTATACATGGAATCATATGGTACTCGTCTTTCTGTGATTGTCTCATTTCACTTGGCTTAATGTTGTCAAGGTTCTTTTATGAAGCATGTGTCAGAATTTCCTTCCTTTCTAAGGCTGAATTATATTTCATTGTATGTATATACCACATTTTGTTTATCCACTCATCTATCAGTGGACACTTGAGTTACTTTCATTTTTTTAATATTATGAATAATACTGCTATGAACATAGGTGTATAAATATCTGTTTGAATTAGTGCTTTAAATTCTTTTCGGTATATACCCAGAAGTGAGACTGACAGATCATATGGCAGTTCCATTTTTAATTTTTGGTGAATCGGCCACATTGTTTTCTGTAGTGGCTGCACCATTTTATATTTCTACCAACAGTATGCAAGGGTTCCAATTTCTACACACCCTCATTAACACTTGTTATTTCTGTATCCCAGAACTTAAAGTAAAATTTTAAAAAATAGTCATTTTAATAAGTATAAAGTCGTGTCTTAAAAAAATTCATATATTGCTGTTTAATTTTTGGTACAGATCTGAATGGATTTACAAACCTTGATTTTACTAAAAGAATGTTTTATTCTTTCAGGGGAGGTTTCTTTTTAGTATTAGTGCCTGGCAGATCTATAGCTATGTATCTCTAAATTGGTGACTACATCAGCAGATGGCTGAAGTCACTTCCTGGTCTCATAGCCTTGTCTGCCTCCTCCCACCTCCTTAGGCTGAAGTTTTATATTGGCCGCAGTCTCTGCTGTGGCAGGCAGATGTATCTTCTATTTCCTTTCTTGTGTGAGGAATGCCACTCCAGCTCCTGGCTTCAATAATTGGAATATGATTTATGGTGATCAACTGCAGTTTCTGCTTCCCTACGTAAGCCAGATATCAGGTCTGTTCTGCTTATGACTCAATGCTCAGTAGGTAGTAACTTCAGCCCTTCGTAGCACTTACTATTTGCATTTTCTATTTTGTTCCCTTTGATGGCACTTGTTTTTCTTCTCTTCTTATTTATCCCTCATTGCTATGTGTTTACAGCATCAGGGATGCTTCTAAGTGGGACCACACAGATCCCTGTTGATTAGAAAGAAGTCCCTGGGTTAGGTTTTAAGGTGTCATAAATCAGCTATGCTCAGTGCAACATGAACTGGGGTAAAGAGAAACGTCCTAATATTGATTGCTAACTCCAACAGCAGAAGACAGTGAACTGCCCAAGGAGACTACACAAACTCAGAATTGTTCAAGGAGACACCAGTATCAAAGAAGTTTATATCCACAGATTAACAGCAAGAGGGGTCTCAGTTAACTGCAAACTGTATTCAACATCAGGCCAGAGACCATAATGTGGTTTGGATAATCATTTCAAACTTCAAATGACAAAACATTGGGGAAAGGAGAGGAAATTTCAGCATCTTCCTTGGGTAGCCTGTAAAATCACTTGAGAGTACTTCCCACACAGTAGAAAAGTGACATTTCAGGTTTCCATCTCTTCAGAAACAATACTCAAGATTCATCTTTCCTTCCTAAAGAGGGTAGATTCATGGTGAGAGATTCCTGCTCCTCCAGACAAGCAGTATTGAGAAAGACAAAGGCTGACAAGAAGTGCTTTTAACATTGGCATTCCATGAGCTACAACAAAGTCTATTTAAGTTATTTGATTCTTCTACTCATAGTGTCACAATATGATTGGCTATAATATAATGAAAGTGCTTAGTACTAATATGCAAATGGGAATATGTCCAGATTGGATATCATATAATAAGATATGATGTTTATGTGGTCTGACAACCAGTACTCTAGAATAATGCCTGTAAATATCCAAGGTGGGTTTTCTTGTTAATAGTTTTTTTTTTTCAAATGGCTTTTGCTGGGTCAGAAAGTTCTAAAGACAGTAAAGGAGGATTGACTGAAAAAAATTTAATTGTTCATATTAAACTACAAAGAAGTTAAGAAATAAGTAAAGGATGAACTTTCAGATTTCAACTAAGACATCGATGTGATTTTTATAGTAATTGAAAGTTAGGGCCAGACATGGGGGCTCACACAACACTTAGGGAGGCCAAGGCAGATAGATAACCTGAGGCTAGGGGTTCAAGACTAGACTGACCAAGATGGTGAAATCCCATCTCTACTAAAAACAAAAATACAAAAATTAGCCAGGTGTGGTGGTGCATGCCTGTAATCCCAACTACTCAGTAGGCTGAGGCACAAGAATTGCTTGAACCTGGGAGGCAGAGGTTGCAGTGAGCTGAGATCATGCCACTGCATTCCAGTCTAAGTAGAGTGAGACCCTGTCTCAAAAAAATTTAAGAAGGAAAGTTAGTAGTGACTTGAGGATAAGCATTATAATTGAAAGGAATTGCAAACATATTTAGAATTATGAAGGAATTTTTTGATTAGTTAGCTAATCTAACCATTTATCCATTTATTCAAAACTATTTATTGAGGATCTATTATGTGAAAGGTAGTGTGCTTGGCATACGTTCCACACAAAAGCTGTCTTTGAGCTGACTATCTTCTGTATCCTTTGCTGGTGACATGTTATCCATTGCATGGTAACCATGACCACACCAAACCATTTTTGGCTGTTCACTTGTGTCTGAACTGACAACAGATTCTCAAATAATCCATTCTGAAAATAAATAAATTCTACTACTGCCCAAAGAAAATTTAGTAAAGTCCAGTGACTTTGTGACATGCTTTCTCATAGTTACTGCTTTTGTAATTAATGATTTCTCACAGAAATGCCTCAGCTCAGATATGCTGGGAAATATGAAAACCATTGTTTGTGTTTGTGTAGGAATAGAATAACTTTCAGACTGGATGCTACCTGGGAGAGCCTCCCATTCTTCACCTCAATTAATTCTAGTAACTGAAATTACAATACTTACAGGCTTCGTCCTATATCACAACATCTAATGTGGACCATGGTTCACAAAATCAAATGCAAATGGGATTAAACAAGTAATAAACTTGCCTCTGCCTAAAGGGCTGGGCATCACTCATGACCACTGAATATTACCATATGGGAAATCTGGCCTACTATTGTTAGACCAGATCTTCTAATTTGTAAGTAAAGACAGAATTCTGGAATGTTATATAAAATTTTCAATTAAACTTGTAAGTGCAATTAAAAATATATCATCTGACCATTATATTGTTTGGATTTATGTCGCTGCCCAAATCTCATGTCAAATTAGAGGAGGGGGCTGGTGGGAGGTGATTGGATTATGGGGACAGATTTCCACCTCGCTGTTTTTGTGATAGTGAGTGAGTTCTCACAAGATCTGATGGTTTAAAGGTGTTTGGCACTTCCCCCTTCACTCTCTTTTTCCTGCTCTGCCATGGTAAAGATATGCTTGCTTCCTCTTCACCTTCCAATATGATTGTAAGTTTCCTGAGGTCTCCCAGCCATGGTTCTTGTATAGTCTACAGAACTGTGAGTCAATTAAAGCTCTTTTCTTCATAAAATACCCAGTATCAGGTAGTTCTTTATAGCATTGTGAGAATGGACTAATTCAGACCAGAAGGGAATTTTTTTTGTTCCTGAGTTTCCATTTTGTGACCTTTCCTGTATGTCTACAGCTGAAAATGATCCACTTTCTACTCTACTAGGTTTAGGTATTTTAAATTATAATGCCTACTTATGATTATAGTTTGCAATGTGAAAAATTTTTAACTTTACTATTATAGGCAAAACTAGCTTTATAATCAAGTCTAAAAATGAAAAAGACTGATCATACTTTAGTAATTTCTAGCTATTTCTTATACATGCAAAAGAACTAATATTTTAATGCCATTTTCTTTCCATCAATCATTATACAGTTTCTAAGAGAATCACCTTTCAATATTTTGAAACCAGAGTTCTTTAACCAAATTAGGAAATATTCTGAGTGAAATGTTCCCTGAAAGTTCCTTATGAAATAAGAAATAGCATATCAAATTATCAGTGAAGGAACTTAACGTATGAAAAGTTAGAGAATTCAAAAGAGTTGGATACATTTCTTTACACCAGAAATTATTCAAAACTATAATCTCTGCTTTGCCTGCTATTCTGATGTTTAAATTCACTGCTGATTTCCTAAGATCTTGAGCAGAGCTGGCATATAATACTTAATCCAATATAATTACATTTGTTGGGTGAATAAATGAGTGAACGAAATGAAAAGAAAAGTTAGAGTTAGCAAATAATGCGTATAGTCATAAGGCATTTACAAAAAGAGGATTGCTTGTGCACCTAGGGGCAAATGTGAAAATATGTGCTAGTTATCTTAAGTGAAATAACTCAGAAATGTGAAGTCAAATACTGCACATTCTCACTTATATGTGGAAGCTAAATAAATTGTACACGTGGACATAGTGTGGAACTGTAGACATTGGGGACTTGAAAAAGTGAGAGAGTGGGAGGGGCTGAGGGATGAGAAATCACTTATGAGGACAATATACATTATTCTAGTGATGGTTACACTAAAAGCCCAGGCTTCACCAGTATAAAATATAACCATGTAATAAAACTGCACTTGTACCCCTTAAATCTATGCAAATAATAAAAAGATACGTGCCAAGCATCAGCCAGTTTCAATTTGAATGGGAGGCTAGCACATAAGTGAGCTCAAAGTACATAAGTTGAAATGAGACACAATTAACAAAATGATCAATATGCAATTCTTCCTTTTAAAAGATTTGATTATTGATATCTCTCATAGTTTGGTAAAAAGGTGCTGTGATTAGAATTGCGGTAAACACAAAATTAACTGATAATATTGTAGGGCTCATTAGGTAACAAGTTCTGGACTATAACATCTCTCAAGTCATTGACTTTTCCTCCCACTAGTTGCATTTACCACTTACAATGATGGCTGGGGCGGATTTCATAGTACAACAGAACTCAGCATCTAATTTAGTAATCAGATTAAGCTTATGGAGAACTCAAGTAAAATACCTCTTACCTAAAAATATTTTCTTTGTGTAAAAGAAGTCAATTTAAGGCCAACAAATCCATTAATGGTTTCCAATCAATCAACTAAATTATTCCATGACTTGATAGATCAACATGGTGACTTTGTAATGAGCCTATGGAGGAGAAACAAATGTGGTTGCCAACTTATCTTCTATCAATGGTGAAATGATAAATGGACTCTATGTTACCAGCTGGTTTTCTTGTGAGCAGATTAACAAGTTGAACATGACTATGACTCTTAGGTAGAATGAAAGTCAGCATTGGATAACCGTAAGCAAAGGAGTTTCTCTGTCATTTGACAGTATTGCAAAAGCATGACCATCTACAGGGGTGCTTATGCTTCAAGTGATTCATACAGAGCATTAATGTACTTAGATTATTTTCCAGTGAATGTATATCATCAGACATTGGTTCTGGTTAGTGTACAGACACTGAATCTGCTTCTGATTTTGTATATAGACACTGGTTCTGTTTTCGTATAATGAAATTTGTTCTGTTTCTCATTTTTTGTAATATTTTGTTTTATTTCAGTGATGACTATAATTTCCTCTAACTTTTACACAGATGTGTCTTTGTGGTGAAGCACATACCCAGCCCTGCCTACATTTTGCCACTATCATGTAACCCTCTGTGACTCTAGGGACACTATGCAGTTAGATGGCATTCCCAGGAAGGAGGATCAGGAAGGAGAGACTGGAATGAGAAATGGCTATACCAGGCATGTCTGAGAGGGATCATTACAGACATAACATAACTGTAAAAGTGGATACAGATGACTCTTCCCTCAGAGGAACCATGGATTAAGAAATATAGCTGTAGCTGAGCTGAATACTGTGGTCAATTAAAAAATAAATGTTATTGTACTAAAAGACCGATATGGGATTCTGTCACTTCTCAGCCAAGAGTTAGGTTGGGACATAATGATAGATGGGACATAATGGCATGAGAGGAAAATGCAGCTCCAGGATTTTGAAAACTGAGTTATTTTTATTAATTATTGGAAAATTGCTCATTCTCTTTTAAAAACATGGCATAATCAGCCTCTCTTACTCTAAACTTTATACCAGCTAGGTTCTATCTCTGTCTCCAGAGAGCTACCAAAAATTTAGTGAGCATCAACATTGCTGTATTATGCATGATATTTAATTCTCACAAGCAACCCTGTAAAGCCTGCATGTTAATCAACGTTTATTGAACTGAATTCTTTATTTTTTTAACAGACAGAGTCTCACTATATTGCCCAGGCTGGAGTTCAGTGACTATTCACAAGTTCAATTATAGCAAGTTGCAGACTCAAACTCCTGGAATCAAGTGATCCTTCCACCTCAGCCTTCCAAGTAGCTGGGACTACAGGTGTATGCTACTGCATCTGGCCTGAACTGAATTCTCGAGTGAGTAAACATGATTACTTTGGTTATTTGAAGTTATTGAAAGTGGCAGGTATTTATTACACTTCAAGACTGAGAAATTTTGGTATTTTTTCAACAAATCGTATGTTGAGCTTTTATATATTAACATTAAAAACATATATGTTTATATCATATAAAAGTTCAATATATGTTAAAAGTACAGTATGGCACATGAAATAATAATGTACAATTAAAGGATAATATATAGGTTGAAATAAACAAATAAACATGTTAATTACCCTCCTGAGAAATTTTTAGGAAAAGTTTTGCAAGTTTAATAACTAAATATAGGAGTTGTTACTGAGTAGTATATATTTTTTGTAATTTTTAGAGATAAAGACAATACTATCAAAGTATAGGCACATCATTTGGTTTATATAATAAATATGGATATTTATATTTTTTCACTACATTTTATTATCATTTAAAGATGAACACATATAAGCTGCTTTATAGGCTAACTATAATAAAGAGGGTATTGTATGACAAGGACATGTTGTTTCTACATTTTAAGGCAATTAAATGATTAAGTGGCATTCGTGAAAGAGAATTTTTTTGGAGCTCATGTTTCTTTGTTGTGAGAACACTGTCTATAATGTATTTCTTAACAAATCTGAGAAACTTAATTGCTAAATCTTCAGTTGTCTTATGACCTGAAACCTCCTCACCATTAAAATGTCTAAAAAAAAAAAGTATTTTAACATGTGGTGATAATACCCTCAGAATGCCAGAAGTCTTCAGGCTCACCTCAATACAGTTCAAGAAGAATCAGCTTGTTTTTGAAGACAGAGGGGATAAAAGTGAAATCCTGAATGGATTCATTGCTTGGCTTTCATATTACATGACAAATCTAATTGTGTACTATTGACCCCATTCTAGGACAATGTGAATGGCATCTGTGTAAAATATGAGTATAATTAAATGATTTTCCACAGTCATGTGTGTACTTTGGTGTCTGTCAACTTGTAATTGAGTTTACACTGAAGTAAAGGGGCTCTGGGTAGCTTCATACGTGTCCTAGAATTATTGCAGAAAAAAATAATTCAACAGTGAAAATAAACAGAAAAGGGACTTACTTGTTAAGACTGAGAGACTATGTATTAATTACTTTGCATCTTCCAATATCAGATTTTGAGTAATTTTTTTGAAAACAGCCATCATATCCTGTTTCTATTTAAAAACTTAATAAATAAATTAGTTGAAAATACAGCACTAAAACAGTTTCAGAAATTTAAACTCTTGTCAGTGAAGGCAAGCATGAAGTGAACAGCAAAATCTTATTTATAAAATGTTTTTGACTTCCATTTTCTGGCATAATAATGTGATGTTTTGATTGTGTAAAGTATGCTTTGAAGCTAAGAGAGAAATGACTGGTTCTAAGACTAAAATAACTGTAACAGTTATTTATTAATTTGAGAAGAGATTAAAACGACCCTGGTACATTTATCTTTAATCATAAACTGTGTGAAAATTATATAATTTGAAAGTCAATTTTTTTTGTCAGGTTCTTTTCTTTATGTTGCTGACTGAAAACATCTAATTTGCGTATTGGAATCTAAGTAGCATGTCTTTGGGAAACAGAAGTACTTAGAATGCTGAATTAGCCTCTTTGCTCTGTGTGGAGGAACTGCTATAATAGATTCTGAGTTAAACTATATGTCTAGGCTAAGGTCCTGAATGGGCTAATGTCCATTAACAATCAGCAAATTAGTGAATTGCCTTTATTGAAATTTCTTTTCCCAACATAATGGTTTGTTTAACTGATGGCTGATGTGACCATTAGGAGCTATTAGCATGTTAAGAGGGTATTAAATAAAGCCAACAGTTGGCCTTAGAAACAAAAGGATAAACACAGCACAATTCATTATTTTGCTAGGCTAAGCAAACATGGTTTCAATGTATTACTGCCTTCTAATGATACCAGTAGTCATCTGTTGAATATTCTATTCAGTTAAAAACAAAAGAATCAGGAAATGTATGATCTATTGAACTTCTAGCTGTTGATATTTATTAGCTAATTTTTAGATATTATCTGAGCTATATATAGACTCATCTAAAATTCCATATTGTATTGGATTTTTTCAACCAAATATTCTTGTGAATAAGGAAAAGGCATATTGCAAGCAGATGTGAAGAAAATTGTCTTAAAAAGAAGACAGTTTCAAATATACTCCATTTAATATATGTTGAGGTAAAGAAGGATCAGGTAGAAGTATTTTAAATAGTACTTGAAATATAGCTAAATATTCAAAATCCTCATGTTGGTTCTTTACTACTTCTACTACATGTAGCTTCCTACTGTTTTTATGTCTAGAACAATAGACCTATCAGTGACATACAGAGGTGTTAAGAAGCTCTTTCCATTTGCTTGTTTTATTCTGTGATTCAATGCCCATGTTTCTGAAGTTGTTTTGTTACTGTTAGTCCATCAGCAAGTAAGCAGAACTTTTAAAATCTGTGCATTTCTCCTAGTCTGTGCCTTCCAGAAAGTATGGATAAAATGACACTTCCATCAGACTCTCTGTATATTGCCTTAGGAATGTGGTCTCATAGCCTCTTTCATTCTGGGCCTGGATTCTCATTGATTCAATATTTATTGATCACCACCACATGCCAAGCACTCTTCTAGGTGCTAAGGAGACTCAATGAACCCAAGAGGGAGAAAAATCCCTGTACTTGTGAATCTTACATTCTATTGGGGAAATATAGACAACAGAAATAAGTCTAAGTAAAGAGATAGAAATGATGAGGAGGGGGAACAAGTAGCATTTTAAATAATAATATGATTGTCCTTCATGATATTATGTTACTACAGAAAAGATTTAAAGGCAGATAAAGGGGCTTGCTTGTTTTTCAGTTATTAGAAGAAAGAACACTCTACACAGAAGAAACCACTAGTGCAAAGGATCTAAGGCAAGAACTTACCTCATTTGTTCAACGAACAGAGTAAAGAAGGCTGGAGGAGAGGAGATTTTTGAGAAATAAAGTGAGAGGAAAAAAAAAGCAGGGAGGGCTTTACAGTCATTCCATTGTAGGAATCGTGGCTTTTACTGTAAGCACAGTTTCGCTTATGTTTTAAGAGGATCATTCAGGCTGCTATAATTTAAGATGTATACTCACTATAGCACTACTTTTATCTTCATCATGGCCCTAGGATTAGTTTATGAATGAGTCTTATTAATATTAAACTGTCAGAAGGCAAGGGTTCACTAAAGTGTCCTGTTTAGGAGTTGAATTGCAGTGATCCTGGAGGAAGGTAAGTGTGGCTTGGTTGTAAGGGAGAAGATTAGCAGAACACCAGAAGCAGTGAAAAGTCGTTCTGGTTACATTCTGAAAGAAGAACCACAAAATTTGTATTGGATGTGAAATGGAAGATATGAAAGACAGAAAAATCAAGGCCGGCTGCAAGACTTTTGAAATAAATAACTGGAAAGATGAATTGACATCACCTGAATTGGGAAAGATTGTGAAATGGAATAAGAGTTCAGCTTTGAACATGTGATAGGGTTGCCAGACTTAGCAAATAAAAATATTGGACACCTAATTAAATTTGTATTAAAATGAATATTTAATATGGTAATCCTAACATGTTGATTTTAAAATGTCTATTGGATGTCTAAATGGAGATGCAAAGGTATTGGAAATTCAGAGTCTGGAGTTTGGGGTACAGCTGTGAACTGAAATTGTAAGTTTATGAGTTGGCATGTAGATGGAATTTGAAACCATGAGACCGGATGGCATAACAAAAGATGTTAGCATAAATAGAGAAGGACAGAAGTTCTGTCTCCTTGCTACAGTGAGGCTTGGGACATCTCAACATTTATCAAGGTTGGGAAGAAGAAGAGGACAGCAATGAAGACCAAGAAAGAAAAACAAGAGTAGCAGCAAGAGAACCAAGACAGTGTAGTATGTTCGCAGCCAGAGGAAGAAAGCATTTCAAAAAGAAGATGATGATCCATTGTGATGTATGCTGATAGGAACAGTACAAAATAGAGGAAAATACTGATAATGCAATAGAGAAAGAGACTACTTGCTGAAGGGATGTCCTTTACAAGATAAGAAGTGATAAGCTTAACTAAATACAAGCAGAAATGAAGCTCAGTATCTAGACTAATAGGCAGAAAGGTAGAAAATACAATGGCAAATGCTGGCAGGTTTGCAGATGAGGTAGTAGGGTCTGTGGAAGTTCTCTTCTGTTTGCTTCAATTTTCTCAGTGAATTAAGAAGCAAAACCATAGTTGTAATTCAGGATAGATAAGAAACTATTTTGGATTTGAAGAGAAAGGAGAAGCATAAGACATGCGTCCAGATCAGGATTTTAACTGGATTGGCCAAGCATTGTGTGGTTACTGGGCGTCATTGAAGGTCTTCTTAATTGTGGGCATGAATTGAAATGGAAACTTAGTATAGTTTTGTGTTGTTTGTAGTACACTCACACCTAATTACCATTTGTGAAAATTAAAGTTAGGATTCTTTGAAGTAAGTGTTACCTACCTGGTTTTACCTAATTTGGGCGAGAAAGTCTTAAATGTAATAGACAGTTCACCAATTGCAGGCATCAATCCATAAGAATTCTTAGAGCAGATCTAATTAGAGGTGAATGAAGCTTTGACTGAGCCTCAAGTAAGAGAGCTCTGTATACCTTACCATGCAAAAAATTACAAAGTGCTTCAGAAAACAGTTTCCAGCTTTTGGAAAGGAAATAAAGTTGACCCTTGGACAATGTAGGGGTTTGGGGTGCTGACTATCTCCACAGTCAAAAATCCATGAATAACTTTTGTGTTAGTTTCCCTAAAACTTAACTGACAGCCTACTGTTGACTGGAAGGCTTATATTGAAAATATAAATGACTGCTCGGGATACAAGAAAAGTGGCAGATAGGAGACAGGACTAGATTACAGCTCCCACTTAGATGAACAGACCAGTGTGTGGAGACTCAATAAACTTTTGCTCTAAGAACTACCATCAGAACATACCAGGAAAGCTGAGAGAGTCCACAGACCCTTTTAAGGAAGTTAATTGCTCCTGTAGACCCCAAAAGACAGCCAAAAAACTGAGTGCACAACGTGTGAAAGTATGAGGAGGATCGTATGTCCCTGACCACACACCTTTACTAAGAAACCAGAAGATATAGATCATGGGAGGAGGATTTCGACCTTACCTGTAGCTGAGACAAGTTTAGAGAGCAGAGTGAGAAATGGCTTTCCTGGGGACTGCGAGAGCCCACAGAGCTCTCCTGATGCTACTTCTAGCAGGAAGAGCCCTGTGGGCTGTCTCAGTCCCCAGGAAAGCCATTTCTGACTTTGTCTTGGAGAGGTCCCCGAGGAGGGCTGCCAGAGGAACTGAGAAAAGACCAGAGAAAGAAAGAAACTTCCATCTGAACTTTGTAACAATTTTGACTGAATGCAAAGTTTCCTGGACAGAACTCAGGGTAGGGGATGAATCGAGAGTGCAGATTCAGCACAGAAGCCACAGCAGAAGGGGAGGTGAGAAACCTGAAAACCCTGCTTGATTTCTCAGCCAGGAGGCTGGTAGCCTTGGGCAGTTCTGAGCCCTGCTCACGCGCTGCCTAGAAATAAACTTGGTGTTGTTGAGGGACATGGTGGGAATGAGACTGGCCTTCCAGGCTGTGGGCTATGTGGGAGTGGGATGAGGCCTGTCAGTATCGGGTTTCCCCAACTTCTCTGGTGGCCTGTATGACACAGAAGAGGCAACCATAATCCCCCTAGGAGCGTAACTCCATTGGCCAGAGAACCACACACCCATCCTCCACAGCAGCAGCAGCAAGCCCTGCCCAAGGATGGTCTGAACTCAGGCATGCCTAGCCCTTCCGCAACCAGATAGTTTTTCTCTACCTGCCCTGGTAGCTGAAGACAAAAGTCATAATCTCTTGGGAGCTCTAGGGCCCCACTCATTGCCTGATCCTTTCTATGCTACAGCAGCTGATGCTCTCTTGAAAGCACCACCTCCTGACAAGTGGCCAACCAACACGAAACTAGTGCAATAAACAAAACTACAAGCAGCAAATTTGAAATGGTAATAAAAAAAAAATTGCCAACAAAAAGAAGTCCAGGACCAGACAGATTCACAGCTGAATTCTATCAGATATTCAAAGGAAGAATGGGTACTAATTCTATTGACATTATTCCACAAAATAGAGAAGAAATCCTCCCTAAATAATTCTATGAAGCCAGTATCACCCTAATGCCAAAATCAGGTAGGGCCATAACAAAAAAAGAAAACTAAAGACCAATATCCCTGATGAATGTAGATGCAAAAGTCCTTAACAAAATACTAGCTCACTAAACCCAACAGCATATCAAAAAGATAATTTACCATGATCAAGGGGGTTTCATACCAGGGATGCAGGAATAATATACAAGTCAATAAATGTGATACACCACATAAGCAGAGTTATAAACAAAATTATATGATCATCTCAATAGATGGAGAAAAAGCATTTGAGAAAATCCAGCATCCCT
This sequence comes from Plecturocebus donacophilus, assembly GCA_004027715.1. Classification (NCBI taxonomy): domain Eukaryota; kingdom Metazoa; phylum Chordata; class Mammalia; order Primates; family Pitheciidae; genus Plecturocebus; species Plecturocebus donacophilus. The sequence continues at coordinate 9,932 of PVKP010013366.1, read as the reverse complement.
TATGATTAAAACCCTCCACAAAATTGGCATAGAAGGAACATACCTTAGTGTAATAAAAGTCATCTACGACAAAGCCACAGCCAACATTATACTGAATGGGGAAAAGTTGAAAGCATTCCCCCTGAGAACTGGAACAAGACAAGGATGCCCAATCTCACCATTTCTATTCAATGATAGTACTGGAAGTCCTAGCTAGACTGTCCAGACAAGAGAAGCAAATAAAGGGCATCCAACTCAGTAAGGAGGAAGTCAAACTATCACTGTTTGCTGATGATACGATTGTGTATCTAGAAAACCCTAAAGACTCCTTCAACCGTTCAGCTCCTAGAACTGATAAATGAATTCAGCAAAGTTTCAGGATACAAAATTAATATACACAAGTCAGTAGCTCTATTATACACCAACAGCGACCAAGCTGAAAACAAATGAAGAACTCAACCCCTTTTACAGTAGCTGTTAAAATAAAATACTTAGGAATATACCTAACCAAGGAGATAAAAGTCCTCTACTAGAAAAACTGCAAAACACTGCCAAAAGAAATATAGATGACAAACAACAGAAAGACATCCTATGCTCATGCATGGGTAAAATCAATATTGTGAAAATGACTATATGGCCAAAAGGAATCTACAAATTCAATCCAGTTTCTGTCAAAATACCACCATCATTCTTCACAGAACTAGAACAAACAAAAACAGTTCTATAATTCATATAGAACCAAAAAAGAGCCTACATAGCCAAGGCAAGACTAAGCAAAAAGAACAAATCTGGAGACATCACATTACCTGACTTCAAACTATACTATAAGGCCATACTCACCAAAACAGCATGGTACTAGTATAAAAATAGACACAGAGACCAAAAGACGGAATAAAGAACCCAGAAATAAAACCAAATATTACAGCCAACTGATCGTTGGCAAAGCAAACAAAAACATAAAGTGGAGAAAGGATACCCTATTCAACAAGTGGTGCTGGAATAATTGACAGGTCACATGTAGGAGAAAGAAACTGGATCCTTATCTTTCACTTTATACAAAAATCAACTCAAAATGGATCAAGGACTTAAATCTAAGACCTGAAACCATAAAAATTCTAGAGGATAACTTCGAAAAAACCCTTTTAGACACTGGCTTAGACAAAGACTTCATGGCCAAGAACCTAAAAGTAAATGCAACAAAAACAAAGATAAATAGATGGGATGATGGGACTTAATTAAAGTAAAAAGCTTCTGCACATCCAAAGAAATAATCAGCAGAATAAACAGACAACCCACAGAATGGGAGAAAATTTTGCAGTCTATTTATTTGACAAAGGACTAATATCTAGAATCTACAAGGAGCTCAACCAAATCAGCAAGAAACAACAGAAAAAAACCCTTCAAAAAGTGAGCTAAGGATGTGAATAGACAATTCTCAAAAAAGGATATACAAATGGCCAACAAACATACGAAAAAAATGAGCAGCATCACTAATTATCAGGGAAATGCAAATCAAAACCACAATGCAATACGATCTTACTCCTACAAGAATGGCCATAATCAAAAAATGAAAAAATGATAAATTTTGCTGTAAAAGTGGTGAAAAGGGAACACTGTACATTCATGGTGGAAATGAACCACTAGTAAAATCACTATGGAAAACAATGTGAAGATTCCTTAAAGCACTAAAAGTAGAACTAGCATTTGATCAAGATACCCAGATTCTCGATATCTGCCCAGAATAAAAGAAGTCATTATACAAAAAAGACACTTGCACATGTATGTTAATAGGAGCACAATTTGTAGTTGCAAAAATATGGAACCAACCGAAATGTCCATCAATCAACAACTGCATAAAGAAATTGTGATATATATATGTATGTATGTACATTTATATAAGACTGAGAAGGATTCTGTGGTGTATGTGTGTGTGTATATATATATGTGTGTGTGTGTGTGTGTGTATCTGTGATACATATAAACATATGTATACACACATATATATGCATAGTCATAAAAAGGAACAAAATACTAGAATTTGCAGCAGCCTGAATAGAATTGGAAATCATTATTGTAAGTAAAGTCACTCAGAAATGGAAAACCAAACATCATACATTCTCACTCATAAGTGGGAGCTAAGCTATGAGGACACAAAGGCATTAGAATGGTACAATGGAATTTGAAGACTTGGGGGAAGTGTGGGAAGTGTGAGAGGGGAGTGGAAATAAAAGACTACACACAGGGTAAAGTGTACACTGCTTAGGTGATGGGTGCATCAAAATCTCAGAAATCACCACTAAAGAACTTAATTCATGTAACCAAACAACACCTGTTCCCCAAAACCTATTGAAATAAAAAAAAACAATAAATAGTTGAAGAACACATATTTTGTATATGTATTATATACTGTATTTTTATAATAAACTAGAGAAAAGATAATCATAAGGAAGAGAATATATTTACTATTCATTAAGTGGAAGTGGGTTATCATAAAACTCTTCATTTTAATTGTCTTCACGTTCAGTAGGTTGAAGAAGGAGCGGAAGAGGATGGATTGGTTTTGTTGTCTCAGGGATGATAGAGGCAGAAGTGGAGGAAGTGGAATGTGAAGGAGGAAAGGCAGGCACACTTGGTATAATTTTTATTTTTAAAAAATCAGCATATAAGTGGTCCTGTGCAGTTTAAACCTATGTTGCTCAAGGGTCAACTATAGTAGCAATTTTTAACCAGTGTTAAGAAATCACTGTCTAGTGAAGTATATGCCCTCTTTTGTATCCTTAAGTGGCATTCTGAGATGAAGTCTGAATTTCTTACTGGAATCTCAATGGAAATTGCACAAATATACTTTAGTTTTATTCCAAGTGGACTTTAGTTCTAATTTATTAATTTCTACTGAGTATTTTTATTTCCTCAAACAAACTCAAGCTCTGCAAAATGCAGAGAGCCTGTCTTTGTAGGTATGAAAGTGACTATGTGATGCTGGAGCTCCCTGCTTCTACTACTAAGTAAAATATGTTGCTTTGTGGCCATAATCCCTTTAAGCGACATTTTCTTGGTATAATGAGGCTTCTCCAAGAACAGTGTTCTCTGAGAAACATAGTGAAGAAAGGGTTGTTTCTTTCTTTCTTTCTTTCTTTTTTAATATCTATTTTATTGTGTTTTAGGTTTTGGGGTACATGTGAAGAACATGCAGGATTGTTGCATAGGTACATACATGGCAGTGTGGTTTGCTGTCTTCCTCCTCATAACCCATATCTGGCATTTCTCTCCACGTTATCTGTCCCCAACTCCCCACCCCTCACTGCCCCTCCCCTAGTTCCCCCAGAAGACTTCAGTGTTTGATGCTCACCTCCCTGTGTCCATGTGTTCTCATTGTTCAACACCTGCCTATGAGTGAAGTCATGCGGTGTTTGATTTTCTGTTATTCTGTCAGTTTGCTGAGAATGATGGTTTCCAGGTTCATCCATGTCCCTACAAAGGACACGAACTCATCATTTTTTTTATGGCTGCATAGTATTCCATGGTGTATATGTGCCACATTTTCCCTGTCCAGTCTATCATTGATGGGCATTTGGGTTGGTTCCAAGTCTTTGCTATTGTAAACAGATGTATTTTCTTGAAAAAGAAATTCACTGTCCTATTGGACTAAAAATTCATCTTTTAATGGTAGTACTGATAGTTTTAGCTTAAAGAAAACTGTTGTAGTATTATGCCTTTAATACCTTTCTGTCCAATACAGAGTGGTCCAACGGCTTTTAAATGTCAGTCCATGAATGCAATTGGCTGTCTGTGATGATGTTTTTACCAAAATGAAAACCAAAACAAAATAAACAGAAAAACAAGAGCATTGTAAAGTTGCCACCTGTCCTTTCTTGAGATGCTCTTAGGAAATAATTCTGAGAGTAAAGTTCTTTCCAATTTTTATAGCAACCATGCATAATACTTCCTTTATATTTTGTAGCATGCTTAATTTTCAAAAGAATTAGAAAACTGTATGTCTTTCAATTTATTTTTAAAATGCGACTGGTCTAACAAATACAAAAGACTGTGAACCAAATATTTAGTCCACATACGATTCTATGAAGAAAATTATATGAAGAGGCTTAGAAATACATAAAACAAGTGAAAAGAGGGGCAGTTCTTTTCCATTCAGATGCTGATAAAAATCCATTTATGTCCATTTATGCTAGGAAATTTTGGCTCAATGTTTTCAGATACATTGATTACATGGTATTTTACAAATAACCTTGAAGCCATATACATAATATGTGTAATGTAATCAATGTTTCTGAAAACATGAGCCAAATTTTGTTTCATTTTTCATTTCACTACGGGCTGGTAAAAAAATATATCAAAAATTTATATGGCTTCAATATGATTTGTTGTTATATTTTGTAAAAACTCTGGGTGAGTAGTAGAAAAATTATTCTTCTGTAACTAACTTTAAAAGTTATCTGTTTTCTTTACGTGGAAACCAGATGTTTCCCTTTCGACTATGTGTTTACTGTCATATTGGTGGTGGATCTAATGCTTAAAAGAGCAAGTGTCATAGGCAGGTCTGATGAAAGAGGCAATCTCCTACAGTATTTCAAACAGTCCTTTTAAGTAATTTGTTTTCCTTTGTTGTTTAGATGTCTATGTAGACTTCTAGCAAAAAGATCTACTAAATATTTTTACAATATATACCTATAATCACAGAATTAGCTTAGATTAAGGGTTAAGTCATATAGAACTTTTAAAAAATTGATTTTATTTAAGCCAGGATAAGAATGCAAAATAATCATGAAATAAATTGTGTGCCTGGGTTAATCACAGGAATGTGTGATTTTTTATTATTTGCTTTTGGTATAGGATGTATAAAGTCACACAAAACTTGGGAAGAAAGCAACATTCTGAAGTTCAAAAATTTTACTATGTTTGACAAATCTTTTATTATTAACCATAATAGATCATTCTTCAATAATTAATAGAAAATATTTTTTCTAATATTCAAAAATTTCAGATTAGATTATGTCTTACCCAAAAAAGCGTTTTTGGTGAGGTGATTTCAGCATAGATAGTAAACAAAGAAAACCACAGTTTTGAACCTAAATGTCTAATCATAGAGTACTGTTTAGAAAAATGCTGATAGACATATGGCATGCAGGGACACAGCTATCAGGGACAAAATAGCTTAGAGACAAAAATACAGACTCGGGAACCAGACTGGTTGTGTTTGTGTGTCAGCTATGTCCCTTACTCCCTGTGTAAAAATGGGCAGGTCAATTAACTAACTTCTCTGTGCCTCTGTTTGTCTTTTTAATCTGGAAAATTGAGATAATAGTAAATACATCATCGTCATAGCATGGTTGTGAACATTAACTCTTAATATATGTAAAATGTTTCAAATGGTAACTGACATATGAGGAAAATATAAGCTTTTACTTTATGCAATAAAAAATTTAAATGTTATGCAAAACATTAATGAATTATATACTATACAATGTTAGGCAATATAAACAGGGTACATGATTAGATATGATGTGTGATTGCATTGGCTTTTCAAATAGGTTTAAAACAATTCCCATATAGAAAATGAATGTCAACCAGAAAAATTATAACTTAATAAGAGTTTATATCGCAGCCTAAATTAGTGTTTGTTTTGCTCAGTAGATTCAATGTTCACAATGCCAACTTCCAATTTGCAAGTAGCCAAAAATATTTCTCCTTCCCCTTTAAAAGTGAACTCCATGATAACTGAGGATCAACACAGCCTTGCAGAAGCCCTGGGCTTGGCTGGGGCAAGGATCTCTCAGAGGCTCTCTGCAGGCCCACCCCTTGCAGCAGGCTCAGTTCTCATGTGTCATGGACACTCTGGCCTCCAGAGAAAAATCAAAACTATAAATTTTAAATTGGAGAAAAGCCAAAGGTCAAATGTATCCCTTGATCTACTTCTGCTATTCTCGTCAATTTTTTTACCGTTTCTATTATTATCCCAACAATGAACTCTCATTGAGCACAGCTGCTTGAGAGTTCTAAAAGAAGCTTGTCTTTCTTTTTTATTAAATAATCTCTCTATGGATCAGAAATATAAAAATACACAATAACTTCGCTTGTTAAAATCTCACTATCTGCTGGGATTGAAAATATGATCTTCATCCCTAAATTTACTGTCGCTTTCATAAGAAGGTTCAATTATTTTTAAATAATGTAAATTCAGGTTCACTTCCAGTTATCACACAGATTGAAATAGGTTTGTTGTTTTAAAGTGACTTGCAAATTTATCTAATGTTGAGTCAAATTAATGACTATTTTATCATTACCCAACTGCTTATTATCCAGGAAAATATTAAAGCTGAAATTGGGTCAATCTGTTTGGAGGTAAAAGGAAGAGCAGTTACTAAGTTTTCTGAATTTTTTTTTCAGCTACAGTTTTTCTGTAATGCAAAAGAATTATAAGAAAAGGCATTTTTCCTGCAATACAGAAGCCATAAATTATTTTCTTTATGAGATAGTAAGTAATACTTGCACATATAAACTATTGGTCACATGTGGTAAACAGGGTGACTGCTAACCTAATATTAAGAGAGAATTATGGTCCAATTACCCAAAAGCAGTTTTAATTTCCTTACTTCTCTATAAGTTTTCTACTAAAGGGATGAAAATAAAACTAGTTATATTGGAATCTTTGTCTATAAATTTACGATAAAAATTTGTAAGGAGTATTTGTCTATGCAAATATCTATGAAAAGATTAACATGGTAACAATTTCTTTCATAACTTTCCTCAACATACTACCTTTCTTGATCATGAAAACACAAAATTTACTAATTATTGGTATGGTGATAGTATTTTAGAAAATATTGTTTTGCTACTTTTTATATTCACTTAGCAGTCATAATGCGGTTAAATTCATAATTAATAAATTATATCCTTCAGGAGCTACTGTGTTGAGCCTTTTCTAAATCTTTTCTAAAACATAGCTAATATTCAGTGAAATAAATACTTTTAATCATCTGTAGTCTGTAATTCCCTTTGTACAGGATAACACTGAAATGGGCAGTCTAATACTGGAGAAAAGCCAAGAAACCAGAAGGTTGATGTAGCTATGAAATCAAAGGTGCTATGTGGTTCTGGGAAGAAGAAAGGGTGATAAGAGTTCAGGTTGAAAAGAAAGATTGAATGTTGATTGTGAAGGGCCTGTGTGGTTTGGGAGAAGACTGGAAGCAATGAATGGTTTTGAGCAGCAGAGTAGCACTCAGGTTTACACTTACAAAACATCTCTGGAAGCAAGTCTAGAAGAATATTAATAGACTATCTAGGTAATGGGAGGCTTTTATAATGATTCAAGCAACAATCAACAAAAAAAGGCTGTCATAGAAGCAGTGGCAGAGAAAACAGAAAGAAAGAGATCGATTCAAAATTTAGTTTTGATAATTTCATTCCAACTCTTCATATTTTTCCTTGCCCCATTTCAATCAAGGAGTTTTACTAAAACATAATACTTCACTGAAAGTTAACCGAATAAATACATGATGTTTGAGGGAATAAAAGGTATCGAGGAAAAGAGGAGACATATTTTCTAACATCAGGAGTAATAAGCTTGATGGAAATACTCACCCTTTCATGCCCAAGTGCCTGATAGTTGACCCTTAGCTAAGTAATTAATAAAGATGCTGAAGAGGAGGACATTACATCCTTGAGGACTTCAGTTTGATACATGAATGCCTATCAGTGCTTTTTCCCTGTAGGATGACAGAGATGTTTCCCACAAAAATTCTTTTGTACACCCAAGACAAGCTTAACTTGTCTTTTGCCTGTCTTCTCCATTTCAGAGACATTTGCAAGTGGCACAGGGCTAGAAATTTAACAAAAATGATATATTTTGAATGTTTCCTATGTTCAGTCCCCTTTGAACAATCAGGCTAATTATTATTACAGATTCATCACCCCTGCTAGTGTGTTATAGAAGAAAATTTGATTAGGTGGACAGGTTTATTCTTGAATTTTTTCTTAATTCCCAGTGATCTTTGAGGCACTTGCAAATTGATTTTTAAAAGATGTTTAATATAGCCTGTACACAATTACAGCGTTCATAGAGTTGTTATTTTCCTCTTTTACTTAGAAATAACTGTATAGTTTCCCAGAGAACATCTTACTCTAATATAGGGATGATTGAAATTTCCACCTACACCTATTTGCTTTCTATTTATCAATCCACCCCATGCTAAGGCATTTGTTTTTGAGTTGGCAGTTGTTTTGCCAGGTCTCCCTGGGGTACCCAGTAGACTCCTCAGAGCATGTTGCAACCATACATACAGAGCTGCTGCCAGTTTCTTTTAAGAGGCCTACCTTCTTCCTTGGGTCGGAGGAGCTGGAGCAGGGTGATAACAGTTGGCTGACAGATAAATATAAAGTAAAGCCCCGGATGCTTTTCTATGGTGATCTGGGTGAGCACAGGCCTGTGGGAGCAGTAATTAGGGACACTCCTCTGAATCTAGCTCTCTTCTCGAGGATACTTTTTCATACTGAAGCCCCCAGTGAATTTACTCCCTTGATAAACAGATTTCCAATTTGCAGAAACATCTAGTTAACAGTGAATTTGCCATGGATAGTGTTTGTTCTCTGTTGAGACCCTAAATGTGACACTTAATAATTAGCATAGGTTACTAAAAAACCTCAGGTTAGACCTTTCTAAAAAATGTATTGTAGGGGGTACGGAAATGGGGTATAGTTAATCAAAATAGATTTCTGCAAATCAATGGATTTAAACCAGATCAATAGTTATTTAGAATCAAATTTTCTTTCTCTTTCTTTTCTTTTAATAGAATTTAAACTTGCTAAGTTACAATCTGATGCTAATATGTCAAAGAAATATATTTTTATGAGAAAAATCCCCTAAAAATGAGAATAAATATTAAGAAGCAATAGTTAAAGGTAGTAGTGATAATTAAACAAACAAATACCTTAGTCTATCGTCAAATATTTCAGTTAAGTTCTAACAGAACCCAAACCTGGGAAAAGGCAGTCCCTACCCTGGCCCCTGTGTTTCAGAGTGCCAGTATTTCACTCGGTTAATATAAAACACATTAACCGTCTGTCACTTGGGATCTGGCACTCATGACCCATGACCCTTAATGTCTATTCTTGTGATGAACATCATTTAGGCCCCAAGGAAATAGATACCTCTCCTATATCTTTTGCCGTATAACACTGAAATGAAAGATGACTCCATGACAATGACAAAATGCACACAAAAAAACGACCTTCTCATAATACTTCCTGGCTTCTGTGTGAACAAATACAGGGTGACCTGTTGGAGGATGAGCAGTCAGCTTGAATAGAAGTGAATCATCTCCGTTAGGGCCATCCCAACCCAGCCAAACCTCAGATGTCTAGAAGCTGCCCGCTTCTGGAGAGCTGAGCCAAGGCAAGAACTGCTCAGATGACCCCAGACCAAATTGTAGATGTTAAGAATTGTGAAGTAAACCGATGGTTATTGTTTCTTGATCACTAAGTTTTAGGAAGGTTTTTTACAGCAAACATGAACTGATACATTGGTATATAGAAATATGATTCATTTTTGTTTATTGATCTGTATATAATGATTACTAATTATTATCATAATTTGTAGATTCTTTTGATTTACTGTAATTACACAAACTTCATATATGAATAATGACAGCTTTACTTCTTTTCAATACTTCTTTTCTTTCTTTTTTTATTTTATTGTAGTCTCTTGAATCTCTGGTGTAATATTGAAGAAATATGGTGATGGTGATGTTTGTCTCATTCCTAATCTCAGGAGGGAGAGTTTACAATAAATCTCCTTTAGATATGAGACTTCAAAACACCTTTAGCATTCAACAAATCTCTTGAGGGACATACAGTCTGTGTGCTTGAAGTCTTCAAGTCTCTACTTTCTTTCCTTTCATTTCTTTCTTTCTCTTCCTTCCTTTCTTTCTCTCTTTCTT
>PVKP010013365.1:0-49575 GCA_004027715.1 Plecturocebus donacophilus | reverse complement strand
GGAGGGGCCGGGAGGTGGGGCCGCCCTTCTACGCCTCCTCCTGGGCCAGGCAGGAGAGCCGTGTTTATAGCAGCAGCCACTGCTGGGTGCTCTGGAGCCGGAGAGTCCCTGGGGCAGCATGCTGTGTGCCCTGCTCCTCCTGCCCAGCCTCCTGGGGGCCGCCACGGCCAGCCCCGCCTCAGGCCCCCAGGGGTGTGCAAAGGGCTCGGCGGTATGGTGTCAGGACCTGCAGGCAGCTGCCAGGTGCGGGGCCGTGGAGTACTGCCAAGGGGCCGTATGGAACAAGCCCACCGTGAAATCTCTGCCCTGCGACCTATGCCAGGACATAGCAGCCGCCTCAGGCAACGGGCTGAACCCTGACGCCACGGAGTCGGACATGCTGACTTTGGTGACGAAGGCCTGTGAGTGGCTCCCCAGCCAGGAGTCTTCAGCCAGATGCAAGTGGATGGTGGACGCCCACAGCTCGGCTGTCCTGAGCATGCTCCTCGGGGCCCCGGACAGCGCCCCGGCACAGGTGTGCACAGCGCTCGGCCTCTGTGAGCTGCTGCAGAGGCACCTGGCCACCTGGAGGCCACTCTCCAAAGAGGACACCTCCGAGGCTGCAGCTCCGTTCATGGCCGACAGGCCCCTTAGCTTCCACCCTCCGCAGGTGCCTGAAGGAGCTCTGTGCCAAGACTGCGTACGGCAGGTCTCCCGACTCCAGGATGCTGTCCGGGCCAACCTGACCTTGGCTGACTTGAACTTGGAGGAGCAGTGTGAGTCTGTGGGGCCTGGCCTGGCTGTCCTCTGCAGGAACTACCTCCACCAGTTTTTTGTTCCCGTTGAGCAAGCATTGAGGCTGCTCCCGCCGAGGGAGGTCTGCGAGAAGGGGGGATTCTGTGAGGAGCCAGGGGCACCTGCCCACTTGACTCAAGTGGTGGCCGTGGACGGGGTCCCCTCGCTGGAGCTGGGGTTGCTGAGGAAACAGAGCGAGATGCAGATGCAGGCCGGCGTGACCTGTGAGGTGTGCATGAACGTGGTACAGAAGCTGGACAGCTGGCTCATGTCCAACAGCTCTGAGCTCATGATCGCCCGCGCCCTAGAGCGCGTGTGCTCCGTAATGCCCGCCTCCATCAGGAAGGAGTGTGTCATCTTGGTGGACACCTACAGCCCCCCCTTGGTGCAGCTTGTGGCCAAAATCACCCCAGAGAAGGTGTGCAAGTTCATTCGGCTGTGTGGCAACCAGAGGCGGGCGCGGGCAGTCCATGAAGTCCATGCAGTCGTGCCATCCCCAGAGTGGGACGTGGAGAATCAGGGCAGCTTCTGCAACGGGTGTAAGAGGCTGCTCATGGCGTCCTCCAACAACCTAGAGAGCAAGAGCACCAAGCGCGACATCCTGATGGCCTTCAAGGGCGGCTGCAGCATCCTGCCACTGCCCTACATGATCCAGTGCAAGCGTTTTGTCACCCAGTATGAGCCTGTGCTCATCGAGAGTCTCATGGACATGATGGACCCTGTGGCTGTGTGCAAAAAGGTGGGGGCCTGCCATGGCCCCAGGACCCCACTTCTGGGCACTGACCAGTGTGCCCTGGGCCCGAGCTTCTGGTGCAGGAGCCAGGAGGCTGCCAAGCTGTGCAATGCCGTGGACCACTGCCAGAAGCATGTATGGGAAGAGACGCCCCTCCACGCCGGGGAACATGCATGACAGTGGCCGCCAGAGCCCCAGAGCCTGCTAGTGTGGGCCCAGGAGGCTCCTGTATCCCACAGGATCCCCATGAGGTGGGTGCTTTCCCTGTCCCCATTTCACAAATGAGAAACTGAGGCTCCAAGGAAGGAGGCTGGGAAAGAGCAGAGCTGAGGTTCAAAGCCAGGTATTCCTGACCCCAAAGGCCTCTCTCTTAACTGTGCTGCACAGCTTTGCCCTCGAAAGCATCTTTACTGGACTGGAACAAACTCATGTGCCCGCTCCCGCACCCAGCCGAGGCTGCCCTTCATCTCCAAGGCTGTGATGTTGCTGATGGTCCCATGAGAATCTGGCCAGACCCTTGGGTGCCCCTTTACCTTCTGCTGGATGGACGCCTGTCTGTGAGTCAGGCTAGGGTCATGGCTGGGTGAGCAGGGGCAGACGGAGGCGTGGAGGTTCTGTCACTAGTGGGGCTGTTACTTCTTGTCAACAGCTGGGGGTGGGAGTCTGGGTCTCACTCAGGCCAGAAATTCTTAACCTGGAGTCCCTGGGAGGGGCTGCCAAGGGTGTGTGCAAGAGGCATGTGTCTCTGTACATTACTGGGGACAGGTATGGGGCTTTGGCTGCATTCTCCACAGGCTGCTGGGCTTCAGAGCAGTCCCCCTCCCTACCCATGTCTTAGTTGCCACAGGGTCCCTCTCTCTCCTTGTAGCCCAGACCCTCAGCTGCCCTGGCAATGAGCAGAAGGAAAGTCTTGGGGTGTGCTCAAAATCAGGAGAGCAAAATGTGCCAGGCAAAAGCCCCCGGGAAAAGCAGGAGGAGTCTGGGGTGGCCACGGGGATGTGAAGAGCAAGGGCAACGCAAAGACAGTGAGCGTGGCCCTCCAGCTGTCCGAGCCTCAGTTTTCTAATCTGTACAATGGGGATGATCATACCTGCCTCATGAGGATGTTGATACAATTAACAGACACGTCCTGGAGCCCCTTTCCCCTGAAACCAACATTCATGAGTCTTCTAGGACCAGAAAGCCCATCTCAGGGGCCCAGCAGGGCACCCAGGAGAGTCTGGCTGTGCAAGTGCTGTATAAACCACAAGCGTCCTCCAAATGGTGTGTGCCGCGTTTTTATTCTCGGGGCAGATGCAGGTCCCAGAACTGCCACAATAGCCCCCACCTCGCCCCGGTGCCCCCATCTCGCCTCGGTGCCCCCCACCCAGCAAAAAGCCTCCAGAGGCTTCCAGGACTTCCAGCTGGGTTCAAGTACCCCTGTGGCTTCTGCTCATGCTGTGCAGCCCCACTAAGCCACTGTCCCCCCTCCAGGAGAGCCCCTGGCCATGACCCTGCAGTGTCCTTGCGCCTGGCCCAGCGCCCACCACAGCAGGGGCTCACACATCCGGGAGCCGCATGCATGGGTCCGGGGGTGGAAGCTGGCATTTCATGTGAGGCCCATGGATTAATTCTCCTCTTGAGCAAGAGATACAGCAGGCCTGGATGGACGGGGTGTGAGGGGGTGCTGTTTCCAAGAGGCCACACCCGACCTCTTAAGTAACCATCGCTGGCCTGGGCCACCGCCCCACGAACACGGGCACACTTGGCCTGAGTTTCTGGATGCCTCAATAGTGGTCCCTGTTGGCTGGGCAAGCCTGGGCCTGCTGGGTAGCCCCACAGAAGATTTGGCCAGCAAGGGGTGGCAGTGGTGCCCGGCCACCGGACCAGGTCATGGGAAGGCAGCTGTGCACCAGACTCCAAAACACGGGCCAGAAGCTGTCGGCCTCGGTACCTGCCTCTTCCCCTGAGACCAACCGCCTTCTCTAGGAGCAGCCCCAGAGGCTCTCGCTCTGCCTGTCGGGAGGTGTCCCCGCCTGACGCACCCTCTGGGACAGGATGGAGCCACAGGCCCTTCTCTGGCTTGGCTGAGAGTCGGGGGACACCTGCTGACAAGTGTGTGTGTCATGACCTGAAATCCCCCAAGAGGTCACCTGTGAAAGGCCAGGAGGGGGCAAGCACCACACCTGCCAGGTGACCCAGCTCAGCCCACCTGCCCCCACCGCAGAGCTACCTGCAGGGGGTAATCAGGCGGGGTGTCTCCACATCCTCTTCCCCACCCGCCCCTCAGGCCCGGGTACCAGCTGCTCCCACAGACCCACTGACCAAATTCGTCCCCACTAGATGTTGCCCGTGATGACCCCACAGGCCCCGCTGCACACCCAGGTCCTGAGCACGGCCCGGCCCCGCCCCCACGGGGGCCCTCTGACCCCTCCACTCACTCATCTGCCACCGAAGCTGTGGAGGGCTGTGGCAAGGCCTCAGTTGCCTCCATCCCTTGTGCCCGGCACGGGTGTCAAGCCCGGAACACAGGAGGTGCTCTGCAACTGTCGGTGCGGGGTGGCTGCCCTGGGGGCTAAAGGCAGAGGGGCAGGCGGAGGAAGGCAGATGGCAGCACCGCCATTCAGCACAGAGTCCATCCACAGCCGCTGCTCCAGGCTGGAAAAGGCTTTTCAGGGGAGGGCCCTGTAACTGCCCGGCTGCGGGAGAGAAGTCGGCCCAGAAGAAGAGCAGCAGGCCCTACTGGGCCTAGAAGTCTGGGAGACCCATCCCAGCACAGATGGGAAATCAAGACCGACGCTGGTCGTGGAGGTCCCAGAGGCAGGTGACTGCTCTGCAGGGAGGAGCGTCTCTGCCTGGGAGGAGGGAGAGGGCTCCCGCTGGGCTGCCAGAGCTGGGCAGATACCCACACCTTCAGCCAGACACACGCTTGGCATTCTCCAGACGCTGTCATAAGGCGGAGGCCTGGGACACCACGGAACACCTACACACACTGTCCCTCGTGATTTCCCAGCCACACCGGGGCTCAGAGGGGCTGGGGGAGCCGGGAGAAGGGTTTGATTGTCTGGGTTTTTTTTTTGTTTTTATGCTTGGGGCTTTTCTTAGAAGTGATGTGTTGTTAGAAGCTTCAAACCAGATATAAATACATCCAGTTAAGTTCTCTTTTGGGTGTGTGTATGTGAATAATTTATACAAATTCAGAGCTCTCCTGGAAAGTGTGGAAGAGCAGTCCATGGGGACAGCCGCCTTCAATGTGGGAACAGTGAGCCCTGAGCCCAGGAGGGCACGTCGGGGACGGCCAGCACTGTCCACGCTCCCTCCCCCCTTTCACTTTCCATGACCTCCAGGGATGAAATTCAAATCCAATTCCTTACAACAAGAAGAGGGCCTGGAAAAGCTTCCCAAGCACACCCGAGTGCCAGGCACCACAGGGCCCAGGACAATGGCCCCTGGCCACCGGACGTGGTTGCCAGCCTGCTGGGCACGGCTCCAGGAGCTGTGCTGGCTTCACTCATGGACATGCCACAGCCACTGAGAGACAGGGACTATTCTTATTCTATTACCCAGAGGAGGACACTGAAGCCAGAGGTCAAGTAACTTGGCCAAGGCCACATAGCTAGTAGCAGAGGGAGCAGCAGGCTCAGGGGCTGTGCTCTGTCCTCACACACAAGAGTCCATGTGCAAGTCCTGACCCCACCATTCTGTGGCCTTGGTTCGGTGTTCTCATCCCTAACGAGGGTGACCCCACTTCCCTGGGTCCTCCGTAGGATGGAGGGTGCCCTGTGGGAGGGACGCGCCAGGTGCATGCACAGAGGGGAAGGGGCTTTCCAGGCACATGCCTCCATGACACATCTGCCTTTTCTCGGTTTTTCCAGCTGGCCTCTTAAAATGCGTTTGCATTGTTATATTTTTGCAGGTCTTTCTCTTCAGTTATACTGTGATTTCCAGGTCTATTAAGGCAGATTCACTTTCCCAGAGTACCTTAACCACTCTCTGCTGCTGTTTCCTTCACGTCTCCCACATCAAATGCCCTTAGAGCAGAAGGCACGGTAGGACCTGGTAAATTAGCTGAATGCTGATGCCAAGGCCCTGAGAGCGTGCAGGAGTGCAGGGATGCCCAGCTGCTGTGAGCCCCCAGAGCGTCTCCAGGGAGCTGGGGTGGAACACAGCGGCACCAGGGAAGCCCGTCCTGGGCTCCAGCCATACCGCAGGGGGCCTTGAGATGTCACAGGCTCCTTCCCCAGTGCTCTAGGCAGGGGCTGTGCGGCCCGTCCCCATATACACACGAGTGCACACACCTGCGCCTCGATGCAGACGGTTCTGCACCAAGTCAAAAGTCACCAACTCTGCCAGCCCTAGACCAGCCCTTGCGTTCTCTCTTCCTCAATTTCCTCATCTTTGAAACGGTCACAGCAGCCCCACGTGCCTGCTCAGCGGCGAGGTTTCCAGGTCACAGTGACAGCGAGTCCTGCCAGTGGATGCACGCTGTGAGCCAGCCACTCGGCTCACTCAGAGTGATGAAGAGATGCCTTCCTGGGGTCGGGGCTCCTCCACCTCGCCGCCCCCTCCTGCCTAGTCTCATCACAGCAGCGATCCTGACAAAATCTAAGTCCGGGTCAGCTCACAACCTCCTCACTCCCAGTAAACGCAGATAAAAGCTGAGGCCCTTACCAATCCAGAGCCCCGTGGGCCAGGTGGACCCCACCCTGGCGCAGCCCAGCCCTCCCCTTGCTCCTTCCTCTCCAGCCATCCTGGCCTTGCACACACCCCAGGCCCACCCCAGGGCCTTTGCTTGGCCCTAGACGTGCCCCTCAGCCCTGCTGCGGCTCAGGCCTGCCCTGCAGAACTCTGCACAGCAGCCCTTCCCACCACCATCCACACGTGCCTTTGTCTCTGCTGCCCTCTGCCCTCAGCCCCACAGCTAACTGCTGGGCTATCTTGCTGTGGCCTGGCTTCCCCTGGAATGCGAGCTCCAGGAGGCAGGAGTTTGCCTCAGTGGTCCCTGCCACAGCCATGCCACCAGGCAGAGCCCAGCAGACAACAGGCTCCATGAGCACTGGATGCGCAAAGGAGCACTGGCTCTTCTGGGGCCTTGAGCCCTCAGGTCTGCCCTCTGTGGGCGAGATCACCAGTGCTGATGCCGCCCTGGAGCAGCGTGTTCCTGAGAAGGCCTAGCCACGCCCATACCTTCCTGGTATACCATATGGAGCCCATCCTTCAATAAATGAAGATGAATCCACTCTGCTCAGTTCCAGCAGCTGTCCCAGGAACACTGTGTAAGACAAGGCCGTCCTCCAAGGCCGAGGCACAGTCATGGGCAGACGGCTCCACCCCAGGACCACAGCTGACGGCTGGACGGCTGGACGGCTGGATGGGACCTGGGTGCAGAAGCCCAGGGACACATGCCCCTAGAAGAGCCCCCGCCTACCGTACACCCTGCAGACCCAGCACCCCGCCTCCCGTACACCCTGCAGACCCAGCACCCCGCCTCCCGTACACCCTGCGGACCCAGCACCCCGCCTCCCGTACACCCTGCGGACCCAGCACCCCGCCTCCCGTACACCCTGCGGACCCAGCACCCCGCCTCCCGTACACCCTGCAGACTCCAGGGATGGGGTGAAAACAGCCAGGTTCAGTGACTGAAAGCCCCCCATGAGCCCGAGTCCAGCCACACAAGACTTTGCTCTTCTACCAAGAGGCCCCCTAGGTTACCCTGCACGTGCCCACGCTGGCTATGCTGCTGTTCACGCTCCGCTGGAGCTCCGGTTGCTCCAGGATTCTCCCCAGCACATCTGAGACTCTCCCGATCCAGGCTGCAGGCCCTGGGAGGCATGGCCAAAGGCAGGTGAGCTCATGCTCACCTTCACCACTGAGCCCTTCGTTGGCAGAGGGGCCCCGCCTCCAGGGCTGCACCCAGGAAGCCTGTCCTCAGGGTGCCATGGCTCCAAAACATGCCCCCCGCTGTCATCCGGGTTTAGGCCCCACTCAGCACAACAGGATGTTGCCGGGGCAGATGTGGAGTCTGGGAGGCCAGGCAGTAATGCAGAGACACGCAGGCTTCCCTGCCGGCACGGGAGGGCCCCACCTCCCCACTCACTACCCGTGTGACCCTGGGCAAGCCGCTGACCAGCTCGCAGCCTCGGGCGCCCCATCAGTACATGCAGATGGTAAAGTTGCCCTCTCTTGTGGGGTTTGTCCAGGAAGGAAATGAGGTGACCACATCGAGCACAGCCCAGAGTCTGGCACACACAAGACATCTGATATATGTGCGACTCCCATCAAGCTGATGGCACCAGCCCTCCCTGCACTTCCCACCCAGGGACAATGTTGGAGGGTCTTGCTATGTGGCTCAGGCTGGTCTCCAATTCCTGGATTCAAGCAATCCTCCTGCATCGGCCTCCCGAAGGATTGGGATTACAAGCGTGAGCCACCACACGTGGCCTACAACACTTGGCAACATGGTTCTTAGTAATGGGCCCCAGGAGCTACCCTCAGAGGGCAGTGTGTGCTGGGAAGGCCTCTTTGAGAGCTGGACGGTCTCCCTGGGCTGCAAAGCCTGCAAAGCCATCCTGGGGCCTGCCCTGACTCAGAGCCACCAGCCCTGGGATCCGACGGTCCCCTCACTGAGGGTAGGAGAAAACGTCTCAGGAACAGCAGACCCAGGCTTCCCCTCCAGGTAAAACACAGCCCCTGGACCACAACTCCCACCTCCCTACCTTCCCCTCTGGGTCTACAGCCACAGGGAAGCCTTCTGAGTGCGCCTGTTTCTGGAGGACATAGGCTGATGAACAGCAAAGGACAGAGAATGAAAACCGCAACACCTTCCACGTCTCCTGCATCCCGGAGAAGACAAAGGCTGGCCCTCCTGAGACCTGTGCGCCATGTCTAACTCCCCAGGTCTGGATCATGATGTCTTTGTGCCTCAGTTTCCCTTCTGTAACCAGAAGCTGGACTAGATTGGGGCACAAGCTCCCAGAGCTGCAGGCCCGGAAGTGTGGACGTGGTAGAGGCCAGGCCCTGTCCAGGGGGCCATCCCCACCTCAGGGGGACTTCAAGGCCCTGCGAGGATGCTCGCCTGCTGCCACCCCCCTTCCTCACTTCTGCAGCAAGGTGGGGACCCCAGGCTGCTCATGTGAGACCTTGCAATTCCTGAATGCTGACAGCACCGTCACCGCGGGCCCGCCTGAAGACTGAGCTGGGCCCTCTGCAGGCCTTGCATGACCGTGATTCGGTGCCTGGGCCTCCCGACAACCTCTGACAGCTCAGAAGCCTTGGGGGTTTGTTTGTGAGACCCAGGAAGGGAGCAGAGCCACTCAGGTGTCGGGTTCCTAATCCGGGAGGGGTCAGCTGTCATTTATTTAGGCCAGTGGCAGTCACTGCAAAACGAAGGGGAAAGTCTCACCACGCCCAAACCAGTTTCTCAGGCTGGCATTCCCAGGACTCGCAGGGAACGAAACCAGGACGGCAGACTGGGAGAGGCGCCTCCCCAGGCAAGGCCCGTTCTCCGGCCCTCTCAGCCCAGGGGAAGCCTGCTGCCCAGGCTGCGGCTGTGGAGACTGACAGCAGGTACTTGCCAAAGGCCATGCAGGCCAGCCTGGGGGACTTCGGAGCCCGGGATCACCCCACAGCGGTCAAGGCCAGAGATTTGGAGCATTCAGCAAAACCGGAAAGGAAGGCTCCTGCATGGGGCACCATTCCTCATAGATTCTGCTGTGGGAGGATCTGATGCTCTGGCTCGTGAGAGCCTGGAGGGAGCAGGGGGGAGGAGGCACGCTTGCAGCCTGTGGCATCTGGCACCTCCCAGAACTGCACCAACATCCCAGGTCCCTGAGCTCAGCCCACAGAAGGGACAAGGTCACGGAAGACCAGGGATCCATTCCGCCTTCCTGCTGACCCTGCAGCCCTCCAAGGCGCAGCACTGCGCCAGTGTCCTGGGAGCAGAATGCCTGCCCCCTCCCTCTGGAGGTGGTGCCTGGGACTGTGTGGTCCAATGTCCCTCAAGCCTTGATTTTAGGGCAGGCCCCAACACGCACTGGCTGGGTGGCCTTCCTGGGACACACGGGGGCTTCTCTGTGCTGAAGGCGTGGTAGGGAGGGCTTAAGGAGGTTTCACATGCAGAACGCCTACCATGGTGCCCACACACCCTCACCCCTCCATCCTGCTGAGAGCCCTGGGAAAGAGCCATGGCTGGCACAGGGGCTCTGGGCTGGGGACCTGCTGTGAGCCCTGTGGGGGGTGGGGGTCACACGTCACATTAGCAGAGGGGGCATTCCTGCCACCATGAGGAGGTGGGGAGCAGTAAAGAGGAGGGGTCTGCTGCCCACACGCTGGGGGACTTTGGACGGCCTCTAGATCTTTCCAAGCCTCCATTTCCTCCCCCAATTCAGAGGACTGTGTGGACCCAGATTTCATAGCCAAGGGGCCAGGCAGTGTCCACGCTGGGTGGACAGAGGCAGTGAAGCCAGAGGGACAGTGGGATGTTTCCACAGTCACACAGAACCCAGGACCAGAGCGCCCAGGCTGGAGACAGAGCTTGCCAGTCCTTCCTGCCCACCACTGCCTGTCATTGCGGGGTTTCCCGAAGGACCTACGATGACCACCCCACCCCACTCTATAGACGAAGAGCCAGAGGCTCAGAGGGAGCTTAGAGCTCACTGGGAGTCACACAGCTAACGATGGCAGAGCCCCCTTGCTGGGCCAAGCCCGCATCTCCGTCCCACCACCTGCTCTTCATGCATGGCCAGGGACAAGGTGAGACCCTGGGTGACAGACCAGGCCCAGGTCCTGGGAAAAGCTGGCGACATCCTGCTCTCCGCTGGGCCAGCAGCACCCTCCCAGCTGTGCACAGACCCACAGGTGCCAGGACAGCGAGCGCCCTGTTGTCCTCCTAAGACTCAGCATGCCGAGCTCTCGCTGGGGAGAGAGGAGCGCGCCTCTTCCCTACGCTGCATTGATGATGTTACCTCGGCAGCTTGACGCTGGCCGCCGTGGTGGGAGAACGAACACCACGGAAACTGGCCGACATCACAAACCAGTGTTGCTGAGTTTTCCTTCTTTTTTTCCTGGAGTGCTGGTTGTTCAACATTCACCAGCACACCACCGTTCTAAAGCACAAGCCGAAGAAAGCCACCCGCCCCACCCCAGAGCTCACCGTGGGGCAGCCACGGTCTCCCAGAGCACCAGCTCATGCCAGGGGCTAGGCCAGGGCGGGGCTGGTCCCAGGCACGAGACTGACCTGTCCCGCCAAAGTGTGATCGCAGGCCAGCCTCTCAGTCAGGCCAAACGAAATGTCCAGTCTGAGCTGGGCGTGCTGGTGCCCACCTGTGATCCCAGCACTGAGGGAGGCTGGGATGGGAGCGCTGCTTGAGGCCAGGAGTCGGAGCCTGCCGTGAGTTATGGCTGCACCACTGCACTCCAGCCGGGCGACAGAGCGAGGCCCTGTCCCTGAAAAGCAAAAACGCTCCAGTCTCCACCTTCGACTCCACGGGAGGGCTGTAGGCACCAGAATGCAAGCGGGAACCACACAGCCAGGGCTGCTGTTCCCTCCAGCCTGTCACCTAATGGGGCAGACACAGAAGCCACAGAGAAATGACAATGGTAACGTTCTCAAAGGAAACAGCATTAAAGTAACGTCATCATAAATAATGCACTTAAGTCCTGAGCAGTTATAATCAGTGCAATGAAGAGAAAACAGCACGGAACCAGAGCCTCCAACACGGAGGGCACCTTCCCCGAGGGTGGATAGGTGGGGTGGGGGTGGCTCGGAGGAAGTGGCCTTCAGCTGGCACCTGAGGAATCAGAGCCGGCAGGTCAGGAGCAGTTCCCCGGGGGGCATGAGCTGGGGCGAAGGCTGGGAAGTGGAGGGAGGGGAAGGGGGCGGAGGAGGCAGGTGCTGGGACGGGTACATACTAGGGCCTTTAGGGAACTGGCTAGGGAGAGGGGCTGTGGCCTGCGGGTCCCCGAGAGGTACTGGGGTGCTACGTGGACCTCCCAGTGTGCTGACGAGCCCTGGGTCCTTCAGCAGCACGTGTGAGGAGGCCTCGGTGCTCTCCGAAAGTTCACTTTGATGTTGGAGTGGACTCCTGGGCAAGGGCAGCACAGGGGGACCTGGACACAGCATCCAGGCGGCAGACGACCGCGCCACGGGATCAGAGGAGGCCCCGTTCCAGGACATCCTGGAGGAAATGCCGACGCCTGGGGCAAGGGAGAGACTAAGGAGTGTGTGAGTCTGAGAGACGGCCTGGATGGCGACCTGGCCTGGCACTGACCCACAAGGCGACTGGGGCAGGAGCACCGAGGGGCTGGCGCCACCCACCTCTGCCTCAGCACTGACCTGCACTGCAGGGGGCCTCAAACTTGAGTGTGGACCCCAGTCCACACACCTCCCTCCCTGGACAGCCATCATGGGCCCACGGGCAGTGCCAATGGAAAGGAAGGCCAGGGAGGGGTCTGCCCAGGCTGCGGAAGGGGGAGAGCAACCAGGACTTAGAGGAGACTCCAGGCTCCAGGAATACATCCCCAGCCCGGGGCCCAGGTCCCAGAGAAGGGCATGGCCAGGGAGGCCGAGCTGGGCTCTCAGACAAAGCAGCCCAGTGGCCCACTCCAAGGGCAGTGACAGGAGAAGGTCAGGGACAGACGGTGATAGAGATACAGTTCTGACATGCTGAACCCAGGCGGCGCATCCGACCACGTTAGGTGGGGTGACGACTGACCCGTACGAGATGGTGGTCTTGGTTTTCCAAAATGCAGGGCTCATGGAGGAAAGCAGCAAAGGGGGCACCGACCAGGCTGGAATGCACCAGTTTGGTCCAACCCCTCCCACTTCAGTTCACAGATGAGGAGCTGGGGTTGCAAGGGAAGTGAGCGCCTCAAGGCCAGCCCTGGGGGAGGCAGCGAGATGCCCAGCCCTGCCCCCTCCCTGTCCTCCTCCTCCTGCAAGTCTGCCCTCTGGGTTTCATTCTCAAGGTGGCAGGCAGGAGGCCTCAGAGGCAGGAGCCCTCCAGACTGGGCGAGGCCAAGGTAGAGACAGGGAGACCAGAGAGGGGCTGCAGTGGCTGTCCCACAGAGCCTGCTGAGGCGCCAGGCCCTAGGGCCCCAGCTGTGCAGTCACTCACTGACTCCAGCACTGCTGCAGACGGAGGCCACGCTGTGGCTTTGGAGATGCACACTCACCACAGAAAGGGAGTTACCAGAGGCAAGAACCGCATCCTGCACACTGCCATTGCCAAGAAGCATGCTGCTGCTAAGGGAGCACCGTGAGTGACCACAACGAATTCCCTGGCGCGCGCTGGAAGCCAGGCCTGGGCTCTGTATTTTACATCCAACACCACTGGACCCAGCAACACTATTATCACAGATGGAGCAAACCAGGCTCAGAGGCGGAAAGGCACTTTCCCAAGGCCACACAGTTAAGAAGAGGCAGAGCCAGACTGGAACTCAGATCTCACAGGTCCCAAGCCTGCGTTCACAGCCACCTCTCATGCACTCTCTCCAGGGCAGAGAGGAGACACAGGAGAAGCTGTGGGAACAGGGACTGTCCTCGGAAACTCGTGGCGTGGTGTGCCAGATGACCTGGCTGGGGTGCCCCCTCTGACTCACGGCACAGCCCAGGGCCTTCCCTGGGCCTTCAGCCAACAGCTTGTGCTGGGGACCCAAACAGAAGTTTAAATACAAACACTGTGTGTGCAAGGGATGGAGCGAAACAGCCGTAGGGTCCCTGAGTACCCAAGAGAGAGCTGGGAACCAGGCCCAGGGTTCCATCTCCAAGGAGGAGAACAGAAGCAAACACCAGTGATGGCAAACATCTGCTGGTGCGCACATGCTAACTGGAGCACTGGGCACCATGCTGTCCCCTGAAACAGCAGACAGAGGATACAGACGGGCAGAGGCAAGCAGGAGGCTCGGTGCCAGGCCGAGAACTACTTTGCTTTGAGTGGCATCATGCATGCCAGGCAGGCTCCAGCTTGCCGTGGTGGCAGGCGGGCTGGCTGGTGGAGCATGGCAGATAAGGTCTGAGAAGAGGCCTCAGGACCATGTGGGTCCTGAATCCCACAGAGTCCTCCCCAGGGATTGCCACTGCCCTAGCTTGCAAGATGGGGCCCAGAGCTCAAGGAAGGTGATGCACTCAGTGAGGCCAGGAAAGAGAACAAGCGGGTGAGGCATGCAGCCCCTCCAGTGACAGCAAACCTCCTTCCATGGCCACACTGGACTCCCTGCCTTCCTGAGTCCCATGAGGTCTGTCTCCAGCTGGGCATGAAATAAGCTTCCAGAACCTCTCCAGTGCCCCCACATGTCCACTGGCCGGCTGTGCCAACTGGACCTGAGCCCTGGACACTGAATCTCAGCCAGCTTCCCTGGGGCCTGTGCCAGCAGGATGTCCTTTCTCTCCTCGATCTCATCCAAGGCTCTCACGAAACTGCAAGGTAGAGAATATCACTGTGCCCATTATACAGATGGGGACTCTAGGGCCCAGAGAGCCCCAGATGGGAGATGAGAGAGCCCGCTTGGCAATCAGGTCTGCTGACCCCAAAGTGGTGTTGCTGCAGCCATTCTCTACTGGAGCCAGCTGGGTGTTCCCAAGCCAAACCCTTGCCCTCAGGGCACATGGTGGACTACATTTCCCAGCCTCCCTTGCAGATGGGAGCAGCCCATGGCTGAAATCTAGCCAATAGCGTGTGGCTGGAAGTCCTCCATGTGTAATCCATGTTCTCTTGACTCCTCTGCCTGGGAGACTGGAGGACTCCTAGGCCCTGGTTAGCAGGAGAGGAGTGTGCAGAGCTACATGAGGGAAGGAATCTGAGTCCCTGCATCACACTGCTCAGAGAAGAGTTGCCCAGGAAACACCTGGCTAGCAATATCCACACTGGACCATTGCACAAGAGAGAAACTAGGAAGCCACTGGATCACTGGGGCTGTTTGCTATTGCAGCAAGCACACCCTGATATAGCTTGCTGCCGCTTAGATCCAGAGATCTACCTTTTGTCTATACTTTCCAGGGGACCCAGCATGTCTCAGCCAAGTCCCTGGACCAGTTCAGAGGGTCCTGTGTGTCTGAGATGGGCTTTCCAATCTACAGTTCAGATGATACCAGCTCACCCTGGAAGAAGGCTGACTGAAAACACCAGTGTTTGCAGATGAAAGTTGAGAAATTGATGAGCTTCTGCGGGAAGAAATCCATGCACTCCAGAAATTATGGGCTCATTATTGCAAAGCTTTCCAAATAGGTGGAGGATTGGATGCCTGGAGCACTGACTGCAAAAGCTTAAATGAAAACCCATGAACTGGGCAAGGTCAACCAAAGCATGTGGTCCATTTAATACGGGGCCCATTGCTACAACCTGAGGCCACCCTTTCTCTATCACCTGAGTTCTGGACATGTGTTTCTCAACAAGGCTCACACAGTCTTTCCTAGTGCTGCCAGGGTCCAAGGCCAGCCAGACCCCATAAGGGACATCCACCTGGTAGAAAGGTCTTCCCAACAGAGTCTTGGATCCTAGCTCTGCCCTCAGCACCCCATGGCACTGCCTGTCTCCTGAACCCTAGAAACACTCAGCGGTTGGGAAATAGCCTCATACCTTCTCTTCTCCAGACCAAGTATCTCTGTTGAAAAAAAAAAAAATGACTCAATTCATCCCCTCCCTGTATCCACACCCATTTGCAATGGCCATTCCTTCAATAAGTCAAGTTATTTCACCACTTTTTGAATAAAGGTCAATCTGTGATTTGCTTTGGTCAATGAAATTTGCAGAAGTGATCTTATGTGACTTCCAAGCCTATGCCTCAAGCCCTGTGTGCTGCTGTTCTTTCTTGAACCTGTGTCTAGGTGCCCTGTGTATAAACCCAGGCTAACCTGCTGGAGGATGAGAGTCCTGTGGCCCAGTCTTCCCCATTGCCCCAAGCAAAGGCCAGCCAAGCCTCCAAAACAGAGCCACCAAGATAACTGGCTGCTGACTGCAGATGCACAATTGAACCCAGTCCAGCCGGCTAAGTCCATTCACAGAATCATAAGCTCAATGAATGGCTGTTGTTTTAAGCCACAAACTTGCTGGGCGTGGGGGGTAAGTTGTTATGCAGCAAAAGCTAACTGATACATCACCATCCCTGCACCTTCAATGGTTCATCCTGCAGAGGGCACAGTTTCCAGCACCTTTGATTTCTGAGCTAGCCTTTTTGAGACATGACGCTACTTTTATAAGGGTCCTCATGGAGTGGAGACAATGACCTCTGTGACCCCCACAGCCCTGCCCCCCGCCAACTCCACCTCACACTTAATGTCCTGTCCATTGTCAGTTTCTCAGACTTTGCACGGGTGGTCTGCTCTAAAATACTCCCACTAACGGTTGGCTAACTTAGACTTATCCTGAAGTCTTGGTGGGAGACCACTTCCCCAGGCAAGCCAGCCTGAGTCCTGGACCTGCACTGCTGCCCCGTCCCGAGCACTTCCTCCCTACGGGCTGGGTATCACCCGATGACTCGTCTGCCTCTCTGCTAGAACGTGAGGCCCATGGAGACACGGGCTGTGCCTGCCTCATTCACACTGAATCTCCAGACTCTAGGGTACACCTGGAATGTGCCGAATGCTCAGAAAAACTCAGAAGAAAGGGAAGGAGGAAGGGAAATGGGTGGGGTGAGGAGGAGGAGGAGGAAGAAGTGACAACGTAACTGGAAAGAGCCTCCAGCTGATGGCAGGCTCCAAGAAACGCAGGACTGTGGTTTCCTGGTGCTGCCATCTCTCAGCCGCTCACAAGGACCCTTATAAAAAGAATGTCACGACTTGAAAAGTCTAGCTGGCCTTCCATGCCACTTGGCCGCCAGTGCAATCCCCAGATGCTGCTCGCCCTGTAAACAGGTGTATGGCTCCATCCTTCAGCGCACACTCGGCGAGGTTTACTACATAACAGAAAACAAAGACAGTTTCCTCAAATTTCCCATGTATAAGGGTGGGAGGGTTTCGTTAAAATGCAGCACGTCTCCGGGGCAGAGTGAACCTTTAATGCAAAGGGCAGGAGACCCAGCTCTGCTCTCCTCAGACCACAGGCAAAGGCATGCATGTGTGGGTGTGTGTGTGCGAGAGCGTGTGTATGTGTGAATGTGTCAGTGTGTCCCTTCATGCCTGCGTGCTCAGCAGAATAAAGGCCCCCAGAACAGGTTCACTTCCTAACGCTCAGAGCGTGTGCGCATTACCTCAACTGGCCAAAGGGGCTTCAGAGGTCTGACGAAGGACCTCGAGATGGGAAGATTATCCTTGATTATCCAGGTGGGCCCACTGTAGTCCCATGGGTCCTTAAAAGGGAGAACCTTTACTGGCTGTGGTCAGAGAACAATATGGGACCAAAAAAAAGGGGTCAGAGGGAGGGGACGCTGCTGGCTTGGGAGGGAAGGCCTGAGCCTCGGACGGCAGGCAGCCTCTGCATTCTAACTCTAGAAGCTACGAAAGGCAAGAGAACGGATTCTTCCCCAGAGCGCTGGGAGAGGAGCTCAGCCAGCATCTGGGCGGGAGCCCAGTGAGCCCTGGCTGGGCTGTGGCCTCCGGAGCCGTAAGATGACACACCTGTGCTGCTTCAAGTCCTACGACTGGTCGTTTTTATGGCAGCCACAGAACACCAGACGTCCTGACCTCCAGCCTACACGCTTACCAGGGCGTGCCCCAAAGCCCCGACATTTCCCAGCCTCCGCGCCATTGCCCTGCTGCTCCCACTGCCTAGACCGCCTTCCCCTGCTCCACATGCCCTTCCCTGCCTGGAAACCTTCTATTCATCCCTCAGAACCTATTTCCAAAGTCCCTCCTAGGGGAACCTATCCTAGCATGCCAGGGGTAGGACTGGGCTCCACACCTCCTGAGCGCAGCCACACCTGGCCACGTGCAACTGCAGGCCACCGCGGCGGCTCCCCGGTTCTCCAGCTGGCTGACGGGATCCCGGATGCCTGGCCCCAGTGTTCCGAGCAGTCTGAATCCTTGATGCCGAAAGCAGCGCGTGCAGCCATGAATGGGATTTACAGAACAGCAGGCGGATCCTTGTCTCACCTTGTCGAGCTTTCCTTTAGCTGGTGACACATTCGCAACAGGAAAGGAGGTCGATCTCACGTGTATCTCACTACCCCTTGGCTATATGGCCCTTCGGTCACGTCGGCAACAGCCACAGAGACAGGCCCTCCGCACACCCAAAGGCATGCCAGCATCCCAGCACCCTGCAGTCTGATAGGCAGGAGGACGGCCTCATGGAAGAGCTTCTCCTAAGGACACAGAGGCGTGGGAGCAGCGTATGTACAGGGACATTCACCACAACTCCCATTACACCTCGGCATGAGAAAACCAGGAATGGCTCAGAGGTCTAACGATGAGGACTTGGTTAGATAAATAATACCTCCTTCAGATGACAGTATATTATACAGCCATTAAAAATAGTGGCTGTGGGTCAGGCGCAGTGGCTCATGCCTGTAATCCCAGCACTTTGGGAGGCCGAGGTAAGTGGATTACCTGAAGCCAGGAGTTTGAGGCTAGCCTGGCCAACACGGCGAAACCCCGTCTCGACTAAAAATACAAACATTGGCCAGGCGTGGTAGCAGGCGCCTATAGCTCAGCTACTCGGGAGGCTGAGGCAAGAGGATCGCTTGAACCTGGGAGGCGGAGGCCGCAGTGAACTGAGATCGCACCACTGAATTCCAGCCTGGGTGACAGAATGAGATTCTGTCTCAAAAAAAAAAAAAACGTGGTTGTGAAAATACAGAAGATCATAAGAAAATGTTTAATACATAATTCAATTGGGATTCCAAATGTATAAAACATGTATATATTTGTATCTCAAGACTAGTGAGAATATTCATCTCAAATATGAATAGTTTTAATCTCATGAAGTGGGGTTCACACAGGGGATTGTTTTTACACTGCATCTGTGTCATAGTTTCCAAGATCCCTAAGATGATCACACGTTATAATTACAATATTTAAAGACGTGGTACTTTTCGAGGGAGAATTTTTCTGGAGAGGAATTTGGCATGCCCATATTAAGAGTCTCTTTAGGAAGGATTAATACCATCATCCAGTGCCCTGGTTTGAGGAAATGGGAGGCGGTTATCACTGAAATTCACGCTCCATGCCTGGTGGACGCAGATTCCGCTCTGCGAGCCCCGGCCCACGGCAGTTCTGGAGCTTCTGCCAGGTACAGAGAACACAAAAACCCAGACCCTAGAGACATGGAGGTGCCTGCCATGGTGGGGACAGGCCGGGGACTGCGGTGGAGACACTAGGAGAACCCAAGGGTGGGGCAAGACCCAGCCAGGGTGGGAGGAGGGAATCTAGAAGGAGTCCCACGTCTGGGAAAGGACAGCGGAGTCCAGGGGGGCAGGCGAAGCAGCGAGCCTGCTTGGGGAGGCCCGTCAGGAGGAGCAAGCCCTGCAGGGAGGGCCCCCCAACCCATGATGGGAGGACTCCGGAGGGAGAATCCTCAAGAGCTGGGAGGACCAACCCTGAGAGAGGATTCTCAGCTGAGCACAGGTGCAGAATCAAATCATCGTCCCACATTCCAGGCTCCCCCTCCCCCCTGAGCCTCTGTCCCCCAGTTCTCAGAAAAGCATCCGAGCTGATCCTACGGGCTGGGAAGCTCAGCTGATCCTACAGCCTGCGAGCTCAGAAGGCTCAGGGTCGCCCGTGTGGGCCACGCTGCCACCCTGCCAGGGAGAGAAGCCAGATCCCCCTGCACACCATCAGAAAGCTAAATTCAGAACAAACACTCTGGCTGGGGCAGAAGCTGCCAGTCTCACTTGGAAGAAGCTGGAGACCCCCTTTCTCCCCCAGTTCGCTTTTTCCCTGAGAACTAGCACCAGAGGGTAGCCATTGGCCTACAGGAGCAAGGCCGAGTGACCAGGACACAGGTGAGGAAAGGAGAGTGACATGCCAGTGGCACACCATGCCAGGGTGAACCCTGGTGGGCCGCGACTCACTCAGGGCAGCTCCTACAGCAGAAGCTGGGACCCAGGCCCAGCCAGAATACAGAGGGGCAGAGTGTCCCTACCACCTCCCGGGCCAGCAGCTGCACTTCTATCACACAGCCTAGGATTACAGAAGGACGGCTGGCAGCTGCTGCAGAGACTTGCTAGACCTTGGCAGGATATGTGCTAGGGATGGTGGGGACAAGCTGGGCCAGGAGCAGACACAAAGAGCCATCGTGGCTGTAGCAGCATTGAAGGCACTGTGTAAGGAGAGCAGCTGGAAGAGAAGGGAGGCTGCAGTATCTGGGGACCAGGGAGAATCTTCTTCCAGGAAGTCTTCCCTGACTACCACTTTCTCTGCTCCAATGGAGTAGGGGTATCTAAGGCTTCCCTCCCTGGTTCTTTCAGCCCCGTCATACAGTGGATTACATGCCACTGTCATGGATTGGTTCCTTCTCCACACCCCCTACTAAACTCTGAGTCTTTGATGTCAGTTATCACAGCTTACTCCACCCCAGAGCCTAAATGGATGGCTGGAGGAAGGACAGGGAGGTGGATGGAGGGGTGGATAATGGGTAGATGGTTAACATGGTGGATGAGTGGATGAAGAAATGGATGGGTGGATGGATAGCAGATGGATGGAAGAATGAGAGGGCCGGAGAGAGGGGCAAAGGTGGGAGGGTGGGTACAAATAAGGAGAGATGACAGAGGAATGGAAGGAAGGAAGAAAACGTTGATGGTTGATCAGATAGGTGGATGGATACATGGGAAAGAGGGAGTGAGGGAAGGAAGAAGGCAGAAGGGAAGAGAGGAAAGAGAAAGAGAAAGAGAGTCAGTAGGTAGAGAAGCTAGAAGCAGTGGCAGACGGGTCCCTGGAACCGGGACCCAAGGAGGGGCAAGTATTAAAGTCATGATGGAGAGAAGGGGCCGGGCGCAGCACCTCACACCTCTGATCCCAGCACTTTGGGAGGCTGAGGCAGGCAGATCATGAGGTCAAGAGATCGAGACCATCCTGGCCAACATGAAGAAACCCCGTCTCTACTAAAAATACAAAAATTAGTTGGGTATGGTGGCGCATGCCTGTAGTTCCAGCTACTCGGGAGGCTGAGGCAGGAGAATCGCTTGAACGCAGGAGGTGGAGGTTTGCAGTGAGCCGAGATCATGCCACTGCACTCGGCCTGGCGACAGAGGGAGATTCCATCTTAGGGGAAAAAAAAAAAAAAAAAAAAAAAGATGGAGAGAAGAAGCTGGGGCCGGCGGCTAGGAATGCTGAGGAATTTCCTCAAATTCTCATGATTCCTCAGTCAGATCTTGTCCCAAAGCATTTTAAAGGCACCTCAAGGCCTCAGAGCCTAACCTTATCAAACCATTGATTCACACTGAATTATTTATTGAATAGACCGTAACCCCGAAAGCTTTACAGTCGGGGCCTCTCTCTTGATCCCTATCTGCTGTGAGTCTTGTTTAAGTCAAACTCACATCTCCATGGTGATGTTAAAGCAAACGCAGAGGGAGGCTGGCCTGGGAGCGAAAACGCAGCTGGTGAAACGCCAATGGGATATTTTAAGGTAACAGGAGAAGGAAGGAAGCAGACCTCTGACATCTGCTCAGCGCCCAGCATTTTACACACATTATCTGCTGTCATCTTCATAAGGACCCATGAGGTCTACATTGAGGTCTGAATGTTTGGGCTCATTTTACAGGGGAGACCCAGAGAGGTCACCAAGAAGGGAGCTGTGGAGCCAGGACTGAAACGAAGGTCTGTCTGTGTGCACAGAAGACTCTGTGTGCCTGTCATCACCTTAAGGAGAGAGTTCCCATTGGAGTGTAAGACTGTTTCTCTGTGAAATCCCCCTCTTCCTGGATGACCAAAGGGCAAAGCATATAATCTCTTAAATTTTCCCATCTGAAAACTGGCTGTGAATTCTCCGCGTTATCTGCCAAGAATGGCCTCATCAGCAAGACTCCAACAGTAGGGGCCACAGAGAGAAATGCTGTGATACCCAGGACACTCTGCGGAAAGCCTTGTCAATTTCATCATGGTCACACCATGGGGATGTTCCCCAAGGCCATCATTGGCCTCTGCAGAGAAGGACTCTGATGCCTCTTTATATCATTGAATGTCAGAGGATGTTGCATTGCTGTTGGGCTTCACTGCTCAGATTCCTCAGACTGCATTCACAATATATGTTAAAATTCTATACATAAAAAGACAGAAAAAACAAGGAGACTTCCAGTTCCAAAATGGTAGCATAGAAGCAACCTGGCTTCACTCCCATCCACAGAAAACCAGAAACAAATATACAACACTGAGATTATCACCAGCAATATTTCAGAATGCAAATATGACGATGAGACGAGAGCCACGAAGAAGGAAAAGACTCAGCAGATGGTAAGAAAATTGGACTTCCACATCCTTGATACCACTCTCCCCATCCTGCCTGGCATCAAGCCTGCAGAAAACCTACCACCAACACACTGTTTCTGCCCTGGAAAAAGTGAGACTGAGGTAGACAACCAGCTTCCCCATCATCTTGGGTTCTCTGGCAGGAGATGGCTCCTGTCGTAATCCACAGAAAACATCTCAAGTGCTGAAGGGAGAAATATCCCTGAGGACATCAGAGACAAAGAAGGGAGCAAAGACCACCAAGCCCAGCCCTGAAAACTCTCTGTAATTTGGCCAAAGGAGACCCCAAATCAGAGTGTCTGTTCAGCGGCACCATGCTGTTGGAGGTTATTCCACAGGTCCCCTGGGCACGAACCCCTAGATACCACCCCCACACTGCCCAGATATCCCCTTTGAGAGCTCCATTTGGGAAGGGCAGCACTCCAGTCCTTTACCACAGCCAAGGAGAACCTGGGCTTAAGGCACCATTCAGAGTCAAAAAGGAGGCAGTGCCCTAGCAGTAAAGAATCCTTAACCAAAACAAATCAGAGAGGACTAGAATAAATAACAAATCCTTTAATGCAAAGACACAGACATACATCCACAAGAAACAACAGCAAACAGGGAACCATGATCTCCCAAAATGGACAAAGTAAGGAACCAGTAATAATGAGATGGCGATATGTGAGCTCCCTGATCAAGAATTAAAAACTGCATCTTTAGGAAAACTTCAAGATAACATAGAAAAGCAATTCAGAAATTTATCAGAGTCGTTTAACAAAGAAAAATCACTCACAAGTGGGAGTTGAACAATGAGAACACATGGACTCAGGGAGGGGAGCATCACACACTGGGGCCTATCAGGAGGTGGGGGTATAGGGGAGGGATAGCATTAGGATAAATACCTAATGTAGATGATGGGTTGATGGGTGCAGCAAACCATCATAACACATGTATACCTATGTAACAAACCTGCACATTCTGCACATGTATCTCAGACTTAAAGTATAAAAAAAGAGAGAGAGAGAGAGAGAAATCTTGAAACTGAGAAAAACACCTACGGAACTCAAAATTTCACTAGAGGCTCTCAACATTAGAATGGATCAAGCAGATAAAAGAATCAGTGAGCTTAAAGACAGCCTATTTGAAAATAGAGGAGAAAAAAGAAAGAATTAAAAGGAACAAAGATCACCTACAAAATATAGAAAATTACCTCAAAAGAGCAAATGTAAGAATTATTGGTGTTCAGGAGAAGGCAGAAGAAGAGCAAGAGGTAGGAATCTTATTCAAAGAAATAATAACAGAAAACTTTCCAAAACTTGAAAAAGATATAAATATCCAGGTACAGGAAGATCAGAGAACACCAAACAGATTTGACCCAAATAAGACTACCCCCAAGGCATATAATAATCAAATTCTCAAAGGTCAAGGACAAAGAGATGATTTAAAAAGCAACGAGAGAAAAGAAGCAAATAACACATACAGGAGCTTCAATTCATCTAGGAACAGACTTCTCAAAGGAAACCATACAGACCAGGAGGGAGTAGAAAGACATTCAAAGTGCTGAAAGAAAAAACTGTCATCCAAGAATACTGTAGCCAGCAAAGTTATCTTCAAATATGAAAGACAGATATAGTCTTTTCTAGACAAGCAAAGGCGGAGAGAATTTACCACCACCAGACCTGTCTTAGAAGAAAGGCTAAAGGGAGTTCTTCAATCTGAAAGAGAAAAAACACTAGCATGCAAAAAATAAATAAAAAATTAAAAACACCCAAGAGTTTAGAACCCATTGGTAAAGTTAGGGACATGGACAAACCCAGAATACTCTAATACCATAATTGTGATACACAATCCACTCATAACTCTAGTATGAAGCCCAGAAGATAAATCTATCAAAAACAGTAATAGCTACAATAAGTTACTAAGAAATAGGTAATATAGAAATAGTAAGTTAAAACAACTAAAAGTAAAAATGTAGGGGAGATGAGGAAAAAGGTTATAATTTTGGGGATTTTTTTGTTTCTATTCTTTGTGATCTAAATTATCATCTCTTTAAAATAACATGCTATATCTATAAGATATTTTTGCAAGCCTCATGATAACCATAACGCAAAAAAAACTATAATCGATTTAATGAAAACAAATATTAATGAATTTAAACACACTTAAAGAGAAAATCACTTAACCACAAAGAAAAATAGTATGAAAAGAAGAGGGGATATATGAAAGAAACAGAAAACAAGCCACAAAATGGCAATAGTAAGTCCTTACTTAGGAATAATAGTACTGAATGCAAATGACCTCAATTTTCCAATGAAAAGGCATAGAGTGGCTGAATGGATAAAGAAACAAATCTCAACTATATCATGCCTACAAGAAACCCACTTCACCTATAATGACACACAGACTGAAAGTGACGGTCTGGAAAAAGTTATTCCATGTAACTTGAAACTGAAAAAGAGCAGGAGTTGCTATATTTATATCCAATAAAATAGGCTGCAAATCAAAAGCTGTGAAGAAGAGGAAGCAGGTCACTATATAATGATAAAGGGGTCAGTGCAGCATGAGGATATAACAATCCTAAGTACCTATGCACTCAACAGGAATCTCCCAAGTATATAAAGCAAACATTAATAAATCTAAAGAAAGAGGTAGACAGAATACAATAACAGTAGGTGACTTTAACACTCCTCTCTCAGTTAAAAACAGTTATGGACAGATCATCCAGACAGAAAATCAACAAAGGAACATCAGAGTTAAACTGCACACTAGACCTAATAGGCCTAACTGGCATTTACAGAACATTTCACCCAAATGCTATAGAATTCATCAGCACATGGAACATTCTCCAGAACAGACCGTAGCTTAGGCCAAAAACCAGTTCTGAACAAATTTTTAAAAGTAAAAATCATATCAAGTATCTTTTCTGACCACAAAGAAATAAAACTAGAAATCAATTACAAAAAGAACCTCAGAAACACGAAAAATACATGGAAATTAAACCACATGCTCTGAATGGCCAATGGGTCAATGAAGAAGTTGAGAAAGAAATTATAAAATTTCTTGAAACGAACAAAAATGGAAGCATAACATACCAAAATCTATGGGATACAGCAAAGGAAGTACTAAGAGGAAAGTTTACAGCAATAAATATCTATTTAAAAAATAGAAAAAAATTAAATAAACAGCCTAGTGATATGCCTCAAGGAACTAGAAAAGAGTAAACCAAATCCAAAATTAATAGAAAGAAATAAGTAATTATCACAGCAGAAATAAATGAAATTGAGACAAAAAAAACTACACAGAAAATCAACAAAATGAAAAGTTGGTCTTTTGAAAAGATAAATTCAACAAACTAGACTAACAAAAAAGAGAGAAAACTCAAAATAAATAAAATCAGAAATGAAAAAGACATAACAACTGACACCACAGAAATACAAAGAATTACTAGGAATAGTATGAACAACTATATGTCAACAAGTTGAAAAACCTAGGAGAAATGGATAAATTCCTGAACACATACAACCCACCAAGATTGAACCATGAGAAAACAAAAAACCTCAATAAATCAACAATTAGTAAGAAGACCAAAGCTGTCATAAAGTCTCCAAAAAACAGCCTAGGGCCCAGTAGTTTAACCACTGAATTCTACCAAACATTTAAAGAAGAACCGATTCCAATCCTACTCGAACTGCTCAAAAATAATTGAAGAGGAGGGAATACTCTCAAATTCATTCTATGAGGCCAGCATTGCACAGATACCAAAGCCAGACAAGGACATAACACAAAAGAAAACTACAGGCCAATATCACTGATGAATAATGATGCAAAAGTCTTCAACAAAATGCTAGCAAACTGAATCCAACAGCACATCACACAGATAACACACCATGATCATGTGGATTTTATACCAAGGATTGATGATGGTTTAACATATGCAAATCAATAAATGTGATACATAACATACAAACTAGGCATAGAAGAAATATACTTCAAAATAATAAAGGCTGTATACAGCAAACCCACAGCTAGCATTATACTGGATGGGAAAAAGTTGGAAGTATTTCCTCTAAGAACTGGAACAAGACAAAGATGCTCACTTTCACCATTCCTATTCAACATAGTACTGGAAGTTCTAGCCAGAGCAATCAGACAAGAGAAAGAAATGAAAGGCATCCAAATTGGAAAAGAAGAAGTAAAATTGTCCCTGTTTACTGATGACATGATCTTATAGCTGGAAAAACTAAAGACTCCATGAATAAAAAACAGATTTGATGAATGAATTTAGTAAAGTTGCAGGATACAAAATCAATGCCCAAAAACAGCAGTGTTTCTTTATGAAAATAATGATCTAGCTAAGAATGAAATCAAGAAGGCAATCCCATTTAAAATAGCTACCAGAAAAATACCTACAAATAAATTTAACCAAAGAAGTGAAAGAGCTCTACAAGGAAAACTACAAAACATCCTTTAGAAATTGCAGATGACACAAATGAAAAAAACATTCCATGCTCATGGACTAGAAGAATTAATATTGTTAAAATGACCATACTTTCCAAAGCAATCTATAGGTTACTGCAGTTCCTACCAAAATACCAACATCATTTTTCACAGAATTTGAAAAAACAACCCTAAATTCAAATGGAACCCAAAATGAGCCCATATAGCAAAAGAAATCCTAAGCAAAAAGAACAAAGCTGGAGGCACCATGTTACCCAACTTCAAATTATATTACAAGGCTATAGTAACCAAAACAGCATGGTACTGATATAAAAATAGACACATAAACCAGTGGAACAGAATGGAGTACCAGAAATAAAGACACATATTTAAAGCCAACTCATCTTTGCCAAAGCTGACAAAAATACACATTAGGAAAAACACACGTTCTTCAATAAATGGTTCTGAGAAAATTGGATTGCAGAAGAATGAAAATAGACCCCTATCTCTCACCATATACAAAAACAAATCAACTCAAGATGGATTAAAGACTTTAATATAAGGCCCAAAACTATAAAAATGCTAGAAGAAAACCTATAAAGCTCTTCTGGATACTTGTCTAGGCAAAGAATTTATGACTCAGACCACAAAAGCACGGGCAACTAAAACAAAAACAGTCAAACAGGCTTTAATTAAGCTAAAGAGCTTCTGCACAGCAAAAGAAATAGCCAACAGAGTGAACAGATAACCTACAGAATGGGAGAAAATATTTGCAAACTATTCATCCAACAGAGATTAATATCCAGACATTATAAGAAACTCAAACAACTCAACAATAATAAAAACAAATAATCATATTTAAAAGTGGGCAAAGGACACAAACGGACATTTTTAAAAAGAAGACAAACACATGGTCGACGGCAGATGAAGGACTGCTCAACATCACCAATCATCAGAGAAATGCAAATTAAATCCACAATAAGATATCATCTTACGCCAGTCAGAATGGCTATTAATAAAAAGACAAAAAATGACAGATGTTGGTGAGGATGTGGAACAGTGCAACTCCTGTACACTGCTCATGAGAATATAAGTCAGTACAGCCTCAATGGAAAACAGTTTGGAGATTGCTCAAACAACCAAAAATAGAATGACCATCCGATCCAGCAATCCCACTACCAGGTATCTACCCAGAAGAAGAGAGAACGGAAATCAGGATTTCAAAAAGACACCTGCACTCACATGTTTATCGCAGCCCTATTCACAACAGAAAAGATGTGGAATCAACCCAAGGGTGTATCAGTGGATGACTGGATAAAGAAAACATGGCATATACACACAACGGAAGACTACTGAGCCATGAACGTGAATGAGATTATGTCTTCTGCAGCAACATGAATAGAAATGGAGTTTGTTATCTTACGTGAAACAAGGCAGACACAGACAAACACTACATGCTCTCACTCATAAATGGGTGCTAAAGTATATACACATGGAGGCAGAGAGAATGACAATGGAGACACTGCAAAGCGAGGGGGTCTGAGGGGGTGGAGTATCCAAAATTACTTCATGTGTACAGTGTACAGTATTCGGGTGATGGATACTCTAAAAGCTCTGACTCCACCATTATGCAATCTACCCATGTAAGATATTGTACTTGTACCTCGTAAATTTATATAAATAAAAATTAAAGATTATGGAATTAAATGAGATTGAGAAATGCTGTATAACCTTCTCTTGGAGAAGTATAACGTATATTAGTGTATCAGAGACCCTGATGAATCCTACCACAAAGAAATCTGAAACTTTCTTCCCTAAAGTA
Organism: Plecturocebus donacophilus; assembly: GCA_004027715.1. Taxonomy (NCBI): domain Eukaryota; kingdom Metazoa; phylum Chordata; class Mammalia; order Primates; family Pitheciidae; genus Plecturocebus; species Plecturocebus donacophilus. The sequence continues at coordinate 21,513 of PVKP010013365.1, read as the reverse complement.
TATTTATCAAATATGACCACACAATATGTATTTTCTGGAAACAACTATTACTTGCAATATCTTAAATTACCATTCAGGAAGCATTCCCTTCCCTCCACCCCACCAACTTCCTCCCCCTGCCCCACTGATGTTGGACCTGACCACGGCTGCGCCAAGTGGAACCCTAGCAAATGGGATGTGAATGGAAGTCTTAAAATGTGCTTTTGTGGCTGAGCTTGGCTCCTGAACTCTGGAGTTCTGCATGAGAAGAACATGTCCTGGAGGCCTCTGTCCTGTTCCTGTCATCTTGGGTCCCAGTACAAACAGATATGAAGCAGCCCCAAGCCCACCAGCCAGGAGCCTGAACACGCAGCCAAGCCTTGGCCAAAGCAACCAAACCACAGTTGACACAGGGGTGTGAGAATAAATGCTGAGTGCATGCCACTCGGTTTGGGGGTGGCTTGTTACACACCATTACTACCATAACCGCTGACTAATACACCATCTGTCAGAATTGCTATTCTATCAATTGCACTTTGAGACATAAATGTGGCATGGTAAAACATTCTTAGAAGGTGTCGGGAAAGAATGAATAGCACCTGGCAGGAGTTCAAGACACATTTGGAGGACACATCTTAAAATTAGGGGGCCTGGAAATGACATGGGGTTTTTAGAGCGGTGAGGTAGGAGTCAAGAGAAAGTTAAGCAACCCAATGTAAGAAGACAGGCACGAGATATGAGCAGGTGAGTCACAGAGGAGGACACCCAAAAAGTCAATAAACAGAAAAATATGTTCCATCTCACCAGGTATCAGGAAGATGCAAAATAAAGCAAGATTGAGCAGTCATCTCACACCCACTTGAGTGCAAACACGGAAAGTCTCATGACTCCAAGGTGTGGAGCAGTGAGTCACCCCATAGATAAATTGGCAACAGGGAGAGAAAAAGGCAGTTGTGCATGCACCTTCCACCCTATCCAAGCATCTGATCAGAGACATGTTCGCTGTAGCCCTGACTGGAATGGCAAAATCTCAGGATAGAAATCCTGGCACTCCCACAGCAGGGGAATACATCAATCAAGTAGGTTACATGTGCTACACGGACAAATTGCCTAAATAAAGTCGGGCGCGAAAGCAAACTTCAAAAGGCAAAGTAATGTCATTCTTTGCAAAACAAGCTCAGCAGTAGAACATATTGACTGCAGGTAGACATACATATATACATAAATCAAGATCAATTATGACTTTTATTTTATGTTTTATGTCTTTAATATAAAAAGGCGACCCACACCAATTTCAAGGTGGAGGTTACTTTCAGGTGGGTGGCGAGGGTGGGTGTGAGAGGATGGAGGAGAGAGTTGGACTTTATCAGAATCTATCATAGTGTATTTCTTTGAGAAAGAGAGATTCCAAACATACATGGAAAAAATGGACATTGATGACAGCTAGATTACAGGCACTGAGCTGGACTGGGCTCCGGTGTGGCAAAAAACAGAGGCCCGAAATTTCAGTGGCACCTACATTATTCTTGCTCAGCGTCCACTGGCCCACACTAATCATACAACCCGAAACGAACCACAAGGCAGGCCAGGAAGAAGGAAATGCTGGGTTATTAAGCAAGCACTCACTTGGCTCTATTTCACGGGTACCTGGGCATGTATCCTACCATGGTCTGTACTTTTCAGGATATGTTCAAGATTTCTTAATTAAAGTGAAGATAAAGAAGAAGAATCACTTCCTATCCCTAACAAAAAGGAGAGGATTCAAGCAAGTCGTTCTAGAGAAAGCCTGAGACCAGCTCCACCCCCAATTCTCCTGAAACTGGATGAAGGTCCTGCCTGAGGTCAAATGCACCCAGGAAGTGATAAGGTTGGCCCAGCATTAGTGTGGTCCTGGTTCAGGGACGGCACAGGCAGAGTCCCCTGGTCTACAGGATTGTCCCTCTGCTTCATATCCACTCTGTCCAACAGCTGTGCTCAGTGTGAAGCAAGGGCAATCCCCGAGGCCACATCACAGCAGGAGGCAAGGCATGGGAAGCAGCCCCAGGTCAGCTTTCTCTCCAGCTCAGAATGCTCGCAGAACCCTCCTGCTACTCCTCACAGCATCGGAGCCAACTCTGATTTCGTGGCTTCCACAGAGTCCCCTAAGATGACTCCACAAATGTAAAGGGTCTTCTAGGTCTCAGCAGTGTTTCCCAAAAACCATACCACCATCCATCCTTTCTTCCATCTGTCCATCTATCTGTCCATCCAATAGTCAGTCCATCCATCCATTTACCATCCATCTGTCCATCCATCCATTCATTGATCAATGAATCCTTTCATCCATCTGTCCATCTATCAGTCCATCCATTCATCCACCCATCTATCTATCCATTCATCTATCCATCCGTTCATCCACCCGTCTATCCATCCATTTATCCACCCAGCTATCCATCCATTCATCCATCCATCCATCCACCCATTCATGCATCCATTGATCCATTCTTCTATCTATCCATCTGTCCATCCATCCATCTATCCATTCATCAATCCATCTATCAGTCCATTCATCCATCCATCCATTCATCCATCCATCTATCCATTTATCTATCCATATATCAATCTATTCATCCATCTGTCCATCCATCCATCCATTTATTTATCTACCCAATAATCTATTCATCTATTCTTCCATCCATCCATCCACCCATCCATCTATTCATCCATCTATCCATTCATCCATCTGTCCAACCATCCATCCATCCATTCACCCATTCATCTGTCCATCTGTCAATCCATTCATCCAATGCCCAACATATATCTCCTGTGCCAATCCATTCATCCATCTGTCCATCCATCCAACCATCCATCCATTCACTCATTCATCTGTCCATCTGTCAATCCATTCATCCAATGCCCAACATATATCTCCTGCGCCAATCCATTCATCCGTCTGTCCATCCATCCAACCATCCATCCATACACCCATTCATTTGTCCATCTGTCAATCCATTCATCCAATGCCCAACATATATCTCTTGTGCCAATCTATTCATCCATCTGTCCATCCATCCATTCAACCATCCATCCATACATCCATTCATCTGTCCATCTGTCAATCCATTCATCCAATGCCCAACATATATCTCCTGTGCCAAATCTGAGTTTGGTTTTAGAGATCTGGTGATCAATAAGACAAACCCGGCAGGTGTCCATCCTCACATCTTCAACCAGCCTATGTTCTAGTGGTGGTGGTAGTGGGGCAAACCATAAACAGGAACTCCCACACTTCAATGAGAGAGGTTATAAAGAATGCCTGGGAGCCTCTTTGCACTGAGTAGTGAGGGAAGCTTCTTTGAAGAAGAGGTTTATGGGGAGACTGAATGTGGGGCAAGATCCAGTACCTGGGGTCAGTGCCATGTGCACTCCAGGTAGCGGCCATGGCACGCACAAGTCTTTACAGGGACTGAGCTTGGTGTAGTCCAGCGTCAGCCAAGAAGCTACTGTCACTGGACACTAAACAGTAAAAGGTAGAGTGGGAGGAGCTGAGACCGGGGATGGGGTAGGAGCTGGGGTTGTGGTCTTTGCAGGGGTTGTGGCTTTGATATTATTCCAAGTAACCTGGAAGGATTTTAAACCTCAGTCCTAACCAGTCCAACCTCTGGCTACCTGAAGTGTGGTCCCCAGACAAGCAGCCTGGGCAGCACCTGGGAGCTTGTTAGAAATGCAAGGTCTTGGGCCCCACCCTCCTCCAGGCCGGTGGAATCTGACCATGTGCTCCTTGCAGGAAGATCCCAGGAGACTCGAGTGCCTCTGGAGTTTGAGAAGCACTGCACTAGATCAGCCATTCCCATATTGCTCTCCCAGGGACAGCCTCTGGGAGGACCTGCACTGCACCTGCACCTGCCCTGGCTGGCCCAAGCTGCAGCACTTTTTAAGGGCTTTTCTAAGGGACTTCTTTATGCATCTGCTGAGACCCCGCAGTCTACACGTCGGGCTTTGCTCAACCCTCCGTGGCTTCTGTGGCTTTCATGGGCAAGGCCACACCGAGGAACGTGCCCCGCACACTCCAAACCCTGATGCCAACCAGGGAAGCATGTTGCTCCCCTCCTCACCCCCAGCGTTGTGCACCAATTCAAGGGGGCCTGAGGCTGAGCAGAAGACCCCCATCACCACTACAAGAAAAAAGGGGCAGATCAACGGATCATCATCGAAGCCAGGAGGGAGGAGCTGCTGAAGCGGGGCCCGTTAAATGCAGGATAATTAAAAACACATTCGGCTTAGATTTCAGAGAGCCACTTCCAGAAGGAAAATACCATACCTGTCATTAAAAATGTATTTATTGCAATTACACAGAAAGATTCTTAGGAGACTCCATTGTGCATTCATTAACTGTGTCTTTAATAGCCCCATTTAATATGTGCTCTCCAGAGGTGGGCACCGCCAGGCTTCCATCCACAGGGGCCTCTTATGCGGACAGAGGGTGGGGCGGGAGGGGGTGGCATCTTGAAGAAAGAGTGATGGCAAGCTCTCCACTCAATACCAACTTCCTGCCTGAGTCCCAAAACAGAGGGTGAGGACCGGAGCAGGTAATGTGCAAAGGAGAAAACGTGAGTAGTAATGCACACGAAAAACTGCTCCTCCTCACCGAGAAACAAAAAAATGCAAATTAAAACAACAGTGCAGTTCCCTTCCTGCCCTCCGCTCCTCCTGTCAAGTAAGCAGGAGAAGTCGTCAGCAGGGCGCAGGGCACTGCCCGGGTGGGAACGCACATTCATCCTGAGGAAGAATTGAGTGCCACAGCACGCCCGCTGTAAATCCGCTCACACTCCCTGGCTCAGCCATGCAACTGATTCACCCCGGGAAACAAAGTGAAAAGGAAAACTACCTGCTTACATTTGTTATGGCAGCATCGGTAAGCGGACAGCTAAGTATTAGAGCAAACCAACTCCAGGGGCTCATACCAGCCATAAAAGAAAGAACGCCCCAGAGCATGTCACCCCGCGGAAAAACTGGAAACATATTTTATAAATGATGAAAAGAATACAAAACGACATTCTGTGTCTCTATAAATATGTTAGCGTCAAAAGAGATACCATAAACAAAGCAAGTAACTGCTCCGATGGGTAGGGATGGGGGTGAACTTCGGTGCCATGACTAATGTCTCTGCATGCATTTTTAATAAAGGGGAGGAAACGTCTGGGTAGAGAGACGATGAGAAGGGAACGCGGAAAATTAAAATCTGTGGATTTGCTTTGGAGGAAAAACTAGATTTAGATCACGTGCTGTTCTAGGAACGTTTCGCACATTTCCTCATTCAATTCTCATGACTTCTCTCAGCGCCATTTCATCCCCATTTTACAGATATGGAGACTGATCTCAAAGAGCAGAGCTCACACTGTTTTCCGCTCCTGTCTGGAAGCAGGGGACAGTGCCTCGCCCAGCACTGGAGGAAGGAGACATTTTTAAAGCAACCCACCAGCACATAAGGGAACGCCTGTCCTCTACGCAGGGATGCGACCCATTGCTCACCCCCCATTTTCTGGTGGTGACGATGGAATTGGAGGAGACCAGTGGGTCTGGGAGGTGGATCCACACTGAAAGGAGCTTCTAGGAAAAGCATTTCTGCTTGGGAGGGGGCGAGGACCCCTCAGGGGAATGTGAGTGTCTTAACCCCTGAGCTTGGCCTCATTAGCAGCACAGATGACCAGGCCAGAGGGTTCCAGGAGATGCCATTCCTTCTCCAGCAAAGAAAGGACACAATTCGAGACACCATTTCAACAACTTTCCAGACTGTTGCAGAAATCCCTCAGTAAGACCCAACAGAAAGAATCATCAAACCCCTTAGCTGAAAGCAAAGCCAAAAATGGAAAAGAAATCAACTCCAGAACCCGATCAGCAGGTATAGGCATCTTTTCATGGATTTCAAATGGAAAAATGAATTAATTATTACTTGAGAAACATATGTTGGAAACCAAAATGGTTTCACACCCAGAGAACGTGGAGGTGGTAATCGGTGCATGGAAGAAAGAGAATCTTCCGCAGGAGAACAGCTTTGAAACCCCAGCCCAGACGCTGGGAACCATCTGCACCCTCCCTGGGTGAGCAGATGTAAATACTGAAGAGGACGATGACCAAAATGCATTCTCAAAACCTCCTTCTTTCTCATCTCATTTAAAACATCAAAGGGGCAATCTCATGTTCCTGGGCTGAATTCACATTTCACACATAAAGAGATATCCCCCGTTGCCAGTGGCTTATTTATTTACCAAGCTCTTCGGCTAAGCCTGGAAGAAAGAAAAGGGTCCAAACGATGTGGATAATCAGAGTCGTTGGTGGACTCCGGGAGCTGCGTGTGACGTTCTGAGCACAAGCAAAGCACAACTGTGCACTGACCTGAATTCACAATGCAAACCCTCCTCCGGGGAGGAAGAAAAGGAAGCAGGGAGAAACACAGAAAGAAAAGAGAAGAAAGCCAAGATGCTTTCTAACAGTTGTCTGCTCTGCAGTGTAGTTTGTACCCACTGCCCAAACTGTTAAGCCGCTTTCAACTTTTCCTTTATGCATTTTCTAGCCAAAGAAAAGTCGTGAGGCCACCGGCTCACAGGGGCTGTGACAGTGAGGCGTTTGGATCTGGTCCTCAGCTGAGAGTCTGGGAAGACGGCGTGCAGGTGCATAGGCGAAAGGTCTGCCATCGGGCTGACTTACCGCCACAGTGAGCTTTCCAGAACCTTCCCCATGTCTGCGTGGTAGTACTTCGTTAGGATCAAGATCACCTGTGGTGTTAACAGAAAGTAAAAGGCAGAAATCAGTGGGTTCCAAGGTTCTCAAAGAGAGACACAATGACGCCACTCCCTACCAGGATTTGGGGTCTCTAAATATCAGCTCTCAGTCAGTGTCCCTGGGAGGCTCCGGGCCACCGGGCAGGAGGGCTTTCAGACGTGGGCTTGTTCCTGCTCTGAGAACTTGTTTGTGTTCTGCAGAATGACTTCGGGAACATCTGAATCCAGTGAAATTCAAACAGCAGCTGCCATTTGTTGGAAATAATTCCAACCCACCCCTGGATGATCCCAAACTGAGGCAAAGGGAGTGGTGGGGCAGTGGTCCCTGTGACCAGGGTGCTGACCCCACCCTGGTGTGGACGGAGGTGTGAGGACGGAGTGCACTTGGCAAGGCTTCTGGGGATGGGCTCTGTCTCCACCAGCGCATTAGAGGATCCCCCAAGCCTGCTGGAAACAGCTGCCAGGGCTGCCATCCAAGACCACAGCAGGTCCCTGTGGTCTGTCTGTCATTACTTGTCCTGGAGTGGCGGCTGGGGAGGCACAGCCAAGACGCTGGGGGCCCAGGAGTTGTTGGCGGCACACACCCATTTTCGTTGTTGTTGAAACCATTCATTCATTCATTCATTCATTCATTCATTCATCACACGCAGGGCCCTATCTAACAATGCTGTTTGCATTTCAGACCTGTGCAGAAAACACAACTGTTTATAAAATGAAGATAAATTCGTTTAGGACAACCTAATTGCTTTTTGAAATAACTGTGTAAACAAAAAAAGGCTGGGGGGTGGGGAATAAGGATGCACCCGCTCTGATGGGAAAAGGAGATTTTCCCAATTACTTCACCAGCTGCTGCGTGTCCATGTACATCAAATTTCATTTCACTCACTGCCAGGCCCTGTTAGACATTCCTAGCACTCACGTGGCCAGAGGAGCCCCCAGGAGGTAAGATGGGAACAGCCGTGGGGTTTGGAGCAGCTGTTAGCCTGGTTTTTTGGGGTCACCACCCTGGTCAGCCCCAACGGTCGGGCTCCTCTATGGGAGCAGAGAGCTCCCTGCACTGGGTCCTAAGCCGCTGTGTCCACAGATGGCAGCTGGGCTGACCTGCCTTTCTTTCCCTTGTGACTCGTGCAGGGAAGACGTGAGGAGGCGCTGTCCCCTGAGACAGAACAGTGTGTATCTTAGAGGCAGCGATGATTTGAAAAAGCCAGGCCTTGTCAATCAAGGCCAGACTGGCTATGCCATGCTCAGGAACAAAACGATTTTCTCTCGTCAGCTCACAGCCTACCGTCAGAGCCGGAACCCTCTAAGGAGAGGGAAGGCTGACGGGGTGTGGACTTTAACCCACTGGTTCATGTTTTATACAGTCGTGCTGTTCCCAGAGGGAATTTTGTGCAGCGAGTGTGGCGGCTGGAGGGGACCTCAAAGTCTGTTTGATCCGGCCCCGTTCGGGAGGAAATCCCCAGCCAATCTGGTCCTGGAGCAGCGCGATCCAGGCTCTGCCCTCGCCTCGAGGGGCACAGCTCGGCTCTAGAGGGCACCCTGCCCTTCTGCAGACTCTAGGTTTGGGGCCCGCCCTGCGGTGAGGCTGGCTTCACGTCCCCGTCACTCCTGCCTGTACATTCCAGCTCTGCCACTGTGGATGGTCACCCAGTCACCCAGCAAGACTGCTTCCTCCTCCCTCGAGGGGAGAGTCCCCACCAGCCCACCCCCTCCTTCTAGAGCCCAGCATTTGGGACCTTTGCACAAGACACTCCTCATCCTGGGATGCTCTTTCCCGAACCCCCTGGCCCTATTTCCTTAGTGAATTCCTACTCGACCTTCAGGCCTCAGTTTGACCCACACCACCCCCAGGAAGGCCCCCCACACTGGGCTCAATGCCCCCTCCACACACGCCCCTCCAACCCCACACTGCTCACAGGGTCTGCTTCCACGGCTGGGTGAGAAACCGCTCAGGGTGGGGACCTTGTTTCTTTCCCCAGTGCGGGGTCCAGCACCTGCCGTATGACAAGCACTCACACCATGCCCTGGAGAAACACAGGTGACTTTGCGCAAAGGAAGGACAGTTTATGCAGTGAAGCTGGGCCGAGGCCCGTGCCCCCAGTACCGCCACCCTCCTATCAGGAGACCCTCCTTCCTCTCTGTGCCGGGGGCAGGGTCACTCTACAGGCTTCAACCAGCCAAGCTGAATGGGACTCCAGGCTCCTGTGGGGTTGTCCCTGCCCAGGGCTGAAACAGGGAGGTTCACCCAGGAAGGGCCAGCGCTGGAGGAGCCACACAGCGAGCAGCCCTCCTACGCCCTGACTCTGCAGTCGTCAAGGAAAAGGACCCTGATCTGAGGTCAGACCACTCGGGTTTCACGCTCGGCTCTGCACTGGCAACCCTCAACTTCAACACACCTCAGTTTCCCGGTCTACGATGATGTGATGGTGATGGTAAATACTTAGTGGCAAACATGACATGACCCCTAAGCCATAGCAGCTGCCGGCGTTAAGAGTAACGACAGCTAAGAGCCACTGGTCTCAGCCCTGCCTGACCGCACCCCCCACCCCCCAGGAGCCCAAACTGCTGCTGTCCGCACCCCATCCCCCCGGGAGCCCGGGTTATTATCCCTGTTTAACAGATGAAGAAACTAAAGCAGAGAACGCTTCGATATTTTTCCAAAAACTCCGCACGGAGCAAGCGGCGGAGCTAGAGTCTGGTCCCAGCGATTCCACGGCAAGCTTGGGTCCATCACTGCCACGCCAAAAGCCGGTGATTTAAGAAGAGACTTCTATGAAAAGTGCTTTCAAAGAACTAAAAATGATGACATGCCCTTCTGGGGTCCTCAGCTAACAGCTCTGGAAATGAAACATCCCCGGCAGACTTTCTTCAGCGGCTGGTGTGTTCACTCTGGGGTTCTTTGATCTGGGTGGGAGAAGCATCAGGAATGCGAGTCAGGCCCGCACAGCCCCAGCCATCACCAAGGCTCTCCTCCCATCCAGACCTGAGCCGCGGCCCACAGGGATCCTTCCCAGATGGTCAGGAATGTCCACGCAGAAGACAGGGGAAGAGCCACAGCTGTCCACAGGAGGCCAGCCACTGCCGTCGCTCATTCCTGCGAAGGGTCCTCAGGATGCATGCATCACCCCCACGCCTCATCCTCCCACCTCCTGTCCTCCCAGCCACGGCGAACGCAGTGCAGGAAGCTGTTCCCATTCTCCCAATGCCATTTTATCAAATGGGCTTGTGGAGGACCCGGGGTGCTGGGTGCCCAAGCTGTGCCTGCTCAGCACGTGACAAGCATCAGCTCACCCAACTCTATCGCAGCCCCACCTGACTGGGAGGGGCCAATATTACTGTTCTAACATTATGGCTGAAGAAACTGAGGCACAGAACTGGCCAGCGACCTGTCTGGCATCACATAGCAGAGCCAGAAGCTTGTGTGCCCAGGCCTGGGGCTTTTATGGGTCCGCAGTTCATTGCTGCCCTCACCCCTCCATGATGTCTGCCTCCTAAGCATGGGACAAGCCGATGCCTGGGGTTACTCCGAGGCACGATCACCGAGGTCCCCCAGCAGCCCGCACCTTGAAAAGTCAACCTGGGACCCCAGGCAGAGACGTTCAGCCTCCATCCCTACACCTGCCCACTTCTGAGACCGCTAAGCAGCAAGCTCCATGACGGCAGACTCACCCACCCCTAAATCCCCACGGGCCCAGCACAGAGCAGAGCAATCAGTCAATCTCTCCTTGAGTCAATCAGTGAGTGGGTGAGTCTGTGAGTACACGAATGAGTGCCCACACTGCAGCGGATGCAGACAGGAGGCAGATCCTATCCTTCAGGTCCCTCCCTCGCAAGGGATGGCAGGTCTGAGTGAGGTATTGGAAGGAGGTGTGAGTGTCAGATTCAACCACAGAGCTCACAGGAACTCAGGATGCCATCACCAATGCTTCGCTTTAGAAATAAAGAAACTGAGGTTCACAGGAAAGAAAGGGCTTGGCGGGGACAGACCCTGGTCCTGGTACATCCACATCCACAGCCTAGCCCCCACGTCCACTGCCTCTGGCTTTATTCCAGGGCAGGGCCTGCTCCCTCGCTGAGAGGGACTGAGGGTACCCTTCCCCAGAAGGAAAAGAACCCTGAAGCCCACACTCAGCTCATGGAGAGGCCCTAGACCGGCCATGGAGCCTGCGCCCTGATGACAGCAGCTGGCCCCACCTCCACCGCACAGCTCCACGCCGGCCCCTGTGCAGGGCTCAGGAGGATCCTCTGCTCTGCGCTGAGCCGTCCAACTTGCCTGGAGATGAGAGCCCTGGGCTACACCTCAGAGGTCTGGCAGTGGGAGGGAGCCAAGGCTAACCAGCCTCAGACCCGCATGGCATTAACAGGACTTAATATGGCATTAACAGCCCTGGGGACCAGGGCTGGTACAAAGGAAGTCTTAGCTCCAGGGCTGACCGGCCAGTAGCAGTCGTCAGTGACTTCACCTGCGAACAGGGTCAACAGGGAGGTCAATGCTGTCTTTACCAGGTGGTCCTAGCAGAGTGGGCACTTCTCAGACGAGAGGGTGTGACGCCGGGTGGCCAGGCTCACTGAGGCTCGGTTTCCTGCTCTGAGAAATGGAGCCAACTTGAAGGCAGCTGGAGGGTCTCCCCATCTCTTTGTGCCCCTCTACACAAACAGACCAGAAATCAGGATACAGATGCCCCGAGGCTCAGCCCCTCCTCCCTGAGAGGCCACTGGTGCATTTCCAAGCCCTCAGAAGTCACGGTTTCTCCACCTGTCAAATGGAGTTGCTCCCTTCCAAAAATCAGCCAAGCCGATGGCTTTAGAACCCTCAGACATCATGAAATCCGTTAAATTCCAAATAACCTAATACTATGTGCTGGGAGTTTTCAAAATGCCGTTTCGATAAACGGGTCCACCAAGTCCTTCCCCAAACGTAACCAGTATCCACCAGGAACGAGGTCAGCTCTGAGGGTCAGGTTCAACACTCACCATCCAAGGCAAGTTCACGGCGCCTCCTGTGAGACCCTGGCCTCTTCCCTCTGCTCATGTGCAGGGGGCTTGACTCAGCAGCTCGGCAGCTCCGGGTACAAGCTCCTTACAGACAGACGCGCAATCCCTATAACGCCTTTGGAGAGACGCGCGCTGAGGTTTTCTGAGCCAGCCTGAACCCTCGCCCTGCGTGAGCCTCCGGTTCCCCCAAGCTTCGTCTTTACCAGCTTTGCTCCTCAGGAGTGCTCGGCATCGCCTCCTCAAATGTGTGCCTCTTAGGATAAGAAACAAGAAATGTCTGAGCACCTGCAGCTTAGGACACAGCCTTCCAAACAGCCAGCGGGAAATGATTCTGAAGCAGCCTTACCCACGTTTGCCTTTCAGGCGCTCAAGAATCATCGAAAAGAAAGACAGACTCAGGCCCAATTCAGCTGTCAATCAACACACATAGCACCAAATACTACTACTAATAGTCAGAGACAGCAGTAACCTAGTGCTGACTGCAGACTCCAACATCAACACCCCACTGGAAACGGAGAACTTCAGGCCAGCGGACAAGGCCCCCATTGTCACTGATGTCTCCCTGGCCAAGCTGCACAGCCGTAGCCTCCTCCTCACGGTGGGTTCTGGGACTGGCCATGCAGCTTCCCGGAGCTCCCAGAAATGCAGACCCCCAGTCAGCTCCCCCCAAGCCTGTAGAAGTTGCATTTCATCGCTCACATTTGAGGAGCTGCCCTGGCAAAGCGTCCCCAAGAGGGAGGACCGCACCCGTGCTCACCATCCCTCCGCCTCATCAGGAAGCTGGGGCTTCTCCTGTCACTCAGCAGCGTGGTTCCCTCCACTCTCACTGCCACGGAGCCACCCCCACGGACTTGGCTCCAAATACACCCCCTCAGCCACGAGCCCTCGCCTCGACTCTGTCACCCCCCTGGCCGTTGCATACTCAGATCACTGTGTTCTCCCCCTTCTCACTTCTGCACTGCCTCCCGCCTGCTCATTCTCAAAGCCACTGCCTCCTGGAAGCCTTCCCTGACCACCCTGTGCACCCCAGGAGGGGAGAAGCTGTATCAGCCTCAGACACCTCTGTCTCCTGAACGCACCCCGGCTGCCACCCAGGGAGAGTTTTGCTGATCACTGCTGAGTGAATTCATCAGCAGCAGGCTGACTCAGAAAAGCCAAGACCGGCTCCTGGTGAGGCCTTTCCTCACTCCACCCCGTCTGTGTACTCGCCCAGTGTGGACGTGGGCCCTGGGATCTGTAGGAAATCCCATCAGTGGGGTCCATGGGCCATGGCCCTCCTGAGTCCTAGACATGCCTTGCATCAAATGGAGTAGTCGCTTCTTTCCAGAAATTAGAGCCGAGCTGAAGGCTTTAGAACCCTCAAACATCGTAAAATCTGTTGAATTCCAAACAGATCACATCACTCAGTCCCTGGTCTGTACCGGATCATGCAGGATTTGGGAAATTCATTCCACACCAGTAACTCCACACCCACCAACTGGAGCTGTTCTTAAATAGACCCCCTCCCCCGCCAGCCAACATGGACGAAGACCTCCCACCAGACAAGGTCCGCTGCTGGGGACCTGAGTCAGGATGGGCAGGAACAGAAGCTGTTCCCCTATCAGCCGATTTCCAAGACCTTCACACAAGCTGCCAATGGGGGCAGGAATGATCCACCCACGGTGGGGCACGGGCAGAACCCCTAAGGTAAGCACAGCCCGTGTGCCCTCTGGCCTGGGGATCCCACTTCAGGGAAGCTGTTCCATAGGAGTGCTGTGCACGGGAAATGACAGATGCCCGAAGTCCTTCATGCAACAACGTTTCCAATAACCAGGGACCAGAAATAACCCTCGCATCCACCAGCAGGGCCTGGTGAGGCTCACCACGCAAGGCAGCCCCGGACACCTGTGTGGATGGGAAGGCCGAGAAACGACGGGTCGGGGCCGATGCAGGGAGCTCCCCCATGCACACTCTTCTGTTCACAAACGGGAGAGTGGAAGGCCACTTTAAAATGGCTAAAGGGGTGAATTTTGTGCTCCATGAATTTTATCTCAATTTGAAAACAATCTGTATTCACTTCTGCATGAAGAATGAAGGCGCATGGTGACACACTGGAAGGAAGCACAATATATGTGATCATGGGGACACCTGTAGGTGGGGACGCGGGGAGGGATCATGGGAGGAGATTCTGGGAGACTCTAACTAGAGACCCTTTAGTACTTGTAACATTAGGAGCCATTGGCTGTATGACTATTCCAAAAACATTTTGCAAATAAAATAAGAGACTCCTCCATCAGGCAGGTTCCAGAACACAGGTGGCCTTTCTCATCTGGCTAAAACCACCCAGGACCAGCTCTCTGCTGGTTAAGATTCCACCAAAAGCAGCCAGAGGGTTCAGACTGAGTCCGTTGGGGTTTTGTTTGTCTTCCAAGTCACTGCGGCTGTTCCAGTTAAGAGTCAGGCCAACACAGAGTCCGACTTCTGCAGGCCGTCTGCCTGTCTCCCAGCTTCAGGTGTCAGGGCATCTGTGCACATGTATATGTGCATGTGTGTGCATATGTGTATGTGTATCTGTGTGCCCGTATGTGTGTACATGTGTGCATGTGTATCTCTGTGTACCTGTATGTATGCATGTGTATATGTGTGTATCTATGTTCCTATGTGTATGCATGTGTGTATATGTATCTCTGTGTGTGCTTGTATGTGTGTGCATGTGTGGGCATATGTGTGCATGTGTATATCTGTACTGGTGCATGTGCATGTGTGTGCATATGTGTAGGTATGTATGATTGTGTATCTGTATGGGTGTGCATGTGTGTGCATATGTATCTCTGTGTACCTATATGTGTGTGCATATGTGTATGTATGTATGTATTATCTGTATGGGTGTGCACTGTGTATGTATCTCCGTGTACCTGTATGTGTGTGCATGTGTGTGCATATGTGTATGTATGTATATCTGTATGGGTGTGCATGTGTATATCTCTGTGTACCTGTATGTGTGTGCATGTGTGTGTACATGTATCTGTATGTGTATGTGCGTGCATATGTGTGCATGTATCTCTCTGTATGTGTGTGCATGTGTGTGTGCATGTGTATCTTTGTGTACCTGTATGTGTATGCATGTATGTGTGTGCATATGTCTGTGTATCTCTGTGTACTCGTGTGTGTGTGTGCTGCAGGCAACAGAGCCATTCCAAGGTGTGGCCACTCCACTGGGCAAGGTGGATGTCCACCAGTCTGGCCACAGCCTCTCTTTCCCTTCTTGCCTCCAAAACATGAAGAAGATGGTCATTTTCATGCCAGTGGGGCTGGCACTCATGGCAAAGGGGAAGACTAGATGAAAGCATTCAGTCAGTGCTCAATAAATGTACATTTCCTTAATCCCCCAGCAAGGACCACTTCAGACATCCGGTCGCAATTGAAGTGGGGTGGCCTAGGCTGGCTTGGCAGGGCCCTGTGCCTTCAGGTGGCACCAAACAAGGGCTGGATCAGTGATGATGCCCCGAGGCAGGAGCCAGGGAGCTGGCGTCTGTACCTCCCCACATGGGAACGGAGGTGGCTCAAGCTGCCCGTCACTCAGGAGGGTCACCCTCACCCAGGCCCAACTTTGCTTCCTCTCAGGGCATCGGACCCCATAGAAGAGCAGGGCCTTCCCCCTGAGAGCAGAGTGGCACTCTCCAAGCCCCAGCTGCGCTAGACTCAAACCACATCAGCCTCAGGCCAAGACCAGCACGAAAGAGGAGAGGCCTTCCTGCTGGCCCCTTCCCTTCCACCATGCCGGCTGGGCCGGTCCATTCTGCACTCCCTGAGGAGACCAGCTGGGTTCAGCGCTGGACATCCCTACTCCACCCAAGATGCATCCTCTATGAGGAAATCAATTCCATTTCAAAGAAATTGATCCTGCATTTATTTAGCAGGGAGAGGAATCTTGTTTCTCTCTACTAGAGACCCCTGAGGAGAGGGTGGGGTATCCTGTTAGGCTCCAAAAGTCACAGGAGGTGCTGGCTCTCCAAGGGCCTTGCTCAGTGCGGCCGCTGCCCACCTGCAGGCCCCAGGGCATTGGCTCAGTTCTACCCACGCACCTAGAGTGCCACCCACTGGGGCCCCTGCTCCATGGAGCCCTCCTGGATTCTCCAAGCTCGGGATCCACCAATGCCCGCAGAGCATCCCTGAAGGCTCTTCCTCCGAAGCAGTCAGAGCTATAATGAGCATGATGCCTTTCCTTCTAGGAATCTTCTGCTGACGCTGAGCCGGCCAGCCTGGGCCCCCACCTGCCTGATTCCTCCTTGAACACAGTGCCCGGGCCCCTGCCCTCAGGCACCTCTGCACAGAGCTCTACTCTGAGTCCTGGCCCTTCCACGTGCCCAAGCCTGCTCTGCGCTCCTGGGCAAGCCACTGAGCCCCTCAGAGCTGACGTGAGAATGAAGGGAGTCGGGTGTGCAGTGTGTCCAGAGGGAGCAGGCCATGCAGGGTTAGGGTCAGCCATGACACTGAGCTCGGGGCTGGGGCGGGCTAGAGTGACTTCCTCTGTCCTGAGCCACATGCTGAGCACTCTAGGACATTATCTCATTTAATCCTCCTACAGGCCTTGTCCCTGGGAACCATTTTGTCCCTATTTGGGGGAAGTTGGGGCACAGAGAGGCGTTACCTGCCCCAGATCTCGCCACTCATGCAAGGAGGGCTGGACGGTAGCTGGGGCCTCTGACTCCATCATGCAGCCCTTGGGCCCTGCCAACGGCCTCCACGGGGACTGTGGGACAAAGAGGGCACTTCATCCACAGGTGCATTTCCTGCTGCCCCAGACTCATGCACTGAACCTCAGCCTCCAGCCCTGCACGCACTCAGGTCCCAGTGCCAACCCACTCACCTGCACGTCGGTTCCGGGGCTCCAGTGCCACACACAGGCAGGGTCCGCCCTGGAGACCCCATCACGGCTGGCCTCCTCCTGGCCTCTGAGGGTCTTGCCTCGAGAGCCAGTCTGTGGGTCAGGGCCATGTTCGGGGATGTGGGTAAATGCCACCTCCTGCACCAAGCCTACACTGTGAAACTGAACAGCCCCCGCTAGGCTCCGGGGCCACCTGTCGTAGGCTCTGTGTAAGGATGCTTTACGTTCCATTTCAGGTCACACCTCGGCCGTATTTCACCACTCCCCTGAGAGCCCCCATCCAACGCAAAAGCTACTTGCAGTGTGACTTATTCATGAGGCCTCAAAACCACCACAAATGTGGGCCCGGAGGAGTGGGCCAGGCAAGGAGATGGCCGGACAACCCCTGCATGGGCACTGGTCCTCCCGTGAAAAGTAGACAGGCCTCGGGCGCATGCGGCCCCTTCCCTGGCTCTCCGAGGCAGGGTCTCCTGTCCTTGACTTTGTAGCCCGCACTGGGCGCAGTCTGTGGAATGAAGGAATGCGTCCTGCCTGACAACCAAGGCTCACCCGCGCGCCCGCCCTCCACGCCTGCAGGGCTTCCTCGAGCTGCCATTTCCCACCAGCCTGCCGGCTGCTTCCTCTGCACCCCCAGCACATCCGCCCTTCTCCCGGCTCCACCTGTCTGGGAAGGAACCTGCCCCCCACCTCTAGTCAAGGGTGGCACTTTGGGGTCCCACAGACCCCAAGTGGAGCGAGTGGAGTCGTGGCCCCCAAGAGATGGGCGCAGCCAGAACCTGTGAATGGGCCCTCTCCTGGAAAAAGGGTCTTTGGGGCTATAATTAAGTTTAGGATCACGGATGACAGCACCCTAGATTTGGCCCTAAATTCAATGGCAGCTGTCCTTGGGAGAGACACGCAGAGGGGGAGGCCAGGTGGGGATGGGGGCGGAGACGGAGGGGTGCCCATACAACCCAAGGAAAGCCAAGGACCGCGGAAGCCACCAGGGCGAGGGGGGAAGCTGGGACTGAACCTCCCTCACAGCCTCCTGCAGGCACCAACCGTGCCGCCACCTTGTTTTCAGACATCGAGACTCCAGAATGGTGAGACCATCCTGCTGTTTGAGCAACTCACTTAGTGGTGTTTGGTTACGGCAGTGTTAGCCAACCGATGCCAGCACTTGCCCATTGTACAGATAAGGATGCTGAGGCTCAGCCTGCCAGAGGCGACACAGCTGGAAACTGTCAGGGCTGGGGTCCCCACAGGACCCTGCTTGACTCTGAGGTTAGGGACCCTTTCCAAGGCCACAGAAGCCCAACGGACACACAGCTGGCCTCCAGGAGAGACTTCGAGGTTCCTCCACAGCCCAGCTCCCCAGGCCCCCGCTTGCTCCATCCCCAAGTTCTGCCCCCTGAAATGTTGGGATCCCGCCTCGGGCTGTGCTGGTATAGAGAACAAGGGGTGCCGAGCGTGCCCATCCATCGGACAGCCTCACAGCCACGAAACCCAGTGTGTGAAAAGAAGAGAGCTGAGAACGAAGCTGAGAAAGGGCCTCATCGATCAAAATCAGTCGGCAGCAAATAAATGAACGGGTGCTGCTGATCTGTGAAAAATTGCGTTTTTACATTAAATCTGTTTAAGGGATGACATGTATTTTAATAGGTGGGTCTTGGTAGACTTTTCCACCTCGGCTATCCTTTGAAAATATTATTTACTCTCCATTTCTCACAACCTGATTGAATTTTAATTTCACCCATCGCTCCTTTTTAATAGTCACTGTAAGTAAAATCATTAATGAAATTACAAGTTGCTTTTTTGGGTTGCTGTTCAAAATGTGCTTCTACCTGGAAGGGTTGGCATTTCTCAGGTCTATTTATGGCAATAAAAGGTAATTGGATAAGCTGTGATGTTGTTACCGCTGAGCGTCTTTCAACATAAAAAGTGCCCGGGGTATCTCCGGGAGGTGGGTGGAAATTGCCGATCCTGTTTTGAAAGCAGAAATCCCTCCCTAGACTCCAGTGCCCTCTCGCTCCCTGCCGGTGCCCAGCCAGACGCCCATATGCTCATCACCTCCAAGAATTCTCTTTGGAAACAACGCTGTCATGTCTGAGCGGAGGTGCCAGGCACAAAGGAAGCACAGCCTCTTGCCGGGGAGGAGGGGTCGGTGGAAGAAGTCACTGGCTGCATCCAAATGCCAAGACCCAGATCTGGGCACAGCAGCCCCTGAATGATGTCCCTCCGCCTTAGGGAACCCAAGCAGGCTCTGGACCCCCAAAGGCCTCCCCCTCAGAATTGTCAGGAAGTCAGGGGTGCGGGCTCGGATGCCAGCTTGGGAAGACGCCACTCAGAGCCTTCTGAGCTCCATGACAAACGGATCTTCTCCAGAAAGCTGGTGGGAGAAGCATCCATGACACAGGGCCCTGTTTTGAAATCCGCCCCTCAGCAACCCCCCGGGGGGGGAGGACTCCACGGGATTGAAGCGTTGGAATCTTCATGGCCTCTTCCTCCATTAAAAAATAGTAGAATGTGTATTTTATGGCTGTATTGACATTAAAAAATAGTGTATCTTCAGATTTCATATCAAAGCATTTTCTCCACATAAAAGTTCATTTTTCTTCTTCTGATTTTAAAGGATATTAAAACATTTTTGTGGGTCCCTCAGTGTGGTGTGGGCCCTGGCATGGAGCCCTGTGCCAGCGGGAGACATGGGCCCGGCAGCCATTCGCACCCCCTCCCCAGTTCTGACCCCTTCTTCTCTGCCTGGGCCACTGGACGGCCCCTGCCCTGCTCCCGAGGCCTGCAGGCTCCCCGCTCCAGCCCCTGTACACTGATTCTCAAAAGAATACAGATGATGATATCCCCTGCTTACCCAGGGCAGGGATTCTGTCATTTCTCCAGGAGTGGGCCCAGGCGAGAATCCCAGGAAAGCACTAAACATCCAGGCATGTCAGCGCCGTTTTCTACCCACTTCAGGGTTTGCAGTCCAGCCTGGGACCCCGTCTGTCTATGGGGTCAATAAGGCCTTCGCGGCTCCCTGGCAGGGAGGACTGGCAGTCTGAAACTCGGCTTGGGATCTGGTCCAGTCTTGGGGCTGTCTCAGGAGGGGCCCATTCTCTGCACCTTACAGGAGCATTAAACCTGGGACAGCAGAAGTCACTCAGGAACACACTTTACAACCAGGGATGTGATACAGAGACCAGCAAGGAGGATGGCAATGTCACTCAGCGTCTCCCACTGCCCAGAAGCTAAAGTCCAAACCCCATCCCCGCAGTCAAGGCCTTTGGAGACCAGGACCCCCATGGCCCCCTGCTCAGCTCCAGGCACCATCAGCTGTGCCCTGCTCTGGGGGCTGGCTCACCCCACACCCAAACCAAAATGCCTCCCCACTCCACCAGTGGTGCCACCCTGCCCTCAAGGTCCTTCTGGAGGCCTCGGAGCCCGCCATGCCTGGGACTTTCCCTAACAAGGTCCTGTCTGTGGCCTGACTCCCTTCCTTTCTGGGTCCCAGGTCCTGTTCACCTGCCTGTCTCCCCTGGAGACTCCACAGGCCTGGCCTTGAGAGGCTGGTGGAAAAGAGGGCTCGGTGCCTGCTTATTCCGCTGGCTGCCTGCTCTGATGGTTGACAGCTGTGGCCCTTCCCCTCTGCACTGCACCTCCCGGAGCCCAGCGACTAGGCTCGCTGGCCCAACACCAGGTGCGCGGTGGCCGTCAGGTTTGTGCCTTGGGGCTGGAACGTCACCAGGTTGGGAGGGTAGGGGTCAGGAATGACTGCCCCTCCCAGACGACATCTGGGGAGGCTTGGGATTAGAAGTTCCAAGCCTGCTATTCTGGAAAATTCTTTGAAAGGGAAGGTTTACATCATTCTCTGAATAAGAGAGTTGGCTGCCTGAGGGGCACACCAAGCCCTCCGTTCCACAGCCTCTCCCGGCCAGGCCTGTGGGGTCTCCAGGGGAAACAGGCAGGTGAACAGGACCTGGGACCCAACCTGCGTCCTTCCACACCTGTACACCCTCCCTCCACCAGGGACACCATGCTCATGGTGGATGGCCCTCCCCAGGGAGGAGGAGGAGGAGCCTTTGGGAAAGGGCTTCCTGCGGCAGTGGGGGACGCTTTCAGGGGCAGCCCCCACAGGGCAGCCTCTGATGTCAGCTTCGGGCAGGCTGGCCTCTAACACTGTATGGCTTCAGACACAGCGTGCTCTTCTGGGACGGCGTCCTTCAGCTCTGTGCTTCGTGCGTCTAACGGGCAGCCCTGTGCTGGAATGCTCTCTCAGCTGGACCTGTGGATCAAAGTGGCCATCCCTTCCAAAGACAGCCAGGAGTCACTGTCATGCCATTGACCAAACAGTTCAAGAAACCCAGTATCTGATCATTCAGGGACTCTCTTCCATCATCTGCACCAGAACCAGCCATCAGAACGACACGTCACGAAGCTGCCACTGTTAATTAACCCACTTCTTCCACTTAAGTGGGCGAGTTTCGCATCACTGCCATAAATAGAAAACAAGCGTTACTTGTCATCCACGGAGGGTAACTACAGAAATAAACAGCAATCGCTGGCCTAAGACAAGCTGGAGGCTGCGGCCCACCCCGGCTTCGTTAGGGAGGAACGAGGGAGCTGCCATAGGCGGTCTAGCCAGTCAGCAGAGACGGCGGAACCACACTGACGCCTCTCCCTGGGCTTTATCATATTACATTGTATTTTTTGAGACAAGTTTTGCTCTTTTTGCCCAGGCTGGAGGGCAATGGTGCGATCTTGGCTCACTGTGGCCTCTGCCTCCCAATTTCAAGTGATTTTCCTGCGTTAGCCTCCCAAATAACTGGGATGACAGGTGCTCGCCACCATGCCCAGCTTTTTTTCTTTTTTCAGACAGTCTCACTTTGTCACCAGGCACCAGGCTGGAGTGCAGTGGCACCATCTCAGCTCACTGCA
>PVKP010013364.1:41335-55807 GCA_004027715.1 Plecturocebus donacophilus | reverse complement strand
TACTATAAGGACACATGCACACGAATGTTCATTGCAGCACAGTTTACAATAGCAAATACTTGGAACCAACCCAAATGCCCATTGATGATAGACTGGACAGGGAAAATGTGGCACATATACACCATGGAATACTATACAGCCATAAAAAATGACGAGTTCATGTCCTTTGTAGGGACATGGATGAACCTGGAAACCATCATTCTCAGCAAACTTGACGCAAGAACAGAAAATTAAACACTGCATGTTCTCACTCATAGGTGGGTGTTGAACAATGAGAACACATGGACACAGGGAGGGGAGCATCACCACTGGGGTCTTTCGGAGGGATCTAGGGGAGGGACAGCAAGGGGTGGGGAGTTGGAGAGGGATAACCTGGGAGAAATGCCAGATATAGCTGATGGGGAGGAAGGCAGCAAACCACACTGCCATGTATCTGCCTATGCAACAATCTTCATGTTCTTCACACGTACCCCAAAACCTAAAATGCAATAATATATATATATATATTTAAAAATAAAAAAGAGAGAGACAGAATGAGGGAAAGAGGTCTAATGCTAGAGGGGGATGTGGAGTCAAGAGAGGCTTTTTTTGTGAATCTTTTTTTTTTTTTTTTTAGATGGAGTCTCTGTCCCCAGGCTGGAGTGCAGTGGCGTGTCTCCGCTCACTGCAACCTCCACCTCCCTGATTCAAGCTGATGCAGGCAGGGTCTTGATCATGGAGAATCTTCCTCAGCCTCCTGCCTCAGCCTCCTGAGTAGCTGGGACTACAGGCACACGCCACCACGCCCAGCTAATTTTTTTGTATTTTTAGTAAGATGGGGTTTCACCATGTTGGCCAGGATGGTCTCCATCTCTTGACCTCATGATTCGCCCGCCTTGGCCTCCCAAAGTGCTGGAATTACAGGCGTGAGCCACCGCGCCTGGCCGAGCACTGGGTATTTTTAACATAAGCCATGTCATATATACAGTTTAACTATGTTTCAGGAATAAACAAAATCCATGATATTTCAGTAACTCATAGTGTATTTATAAAATGAAAAGCTCTCTATCAAAATACACTTTTCACTGGGAAAAATAAATAAAATAGACAAATGGATCTACACAAAGTAAACATTAACTCTGGTAGATTTTAGTGTAGTTCATAACAAGCATATTTGCCCTTATTCCCCCAGAGCTGCTCAACTACCAAGAATTTAAAAAATATTTTTAACTAAGATTTTATTATGTTGATATTTGTTTCTCATTCCACATCTTCATCCAAGCTCTGAGCACTTACAATTCTCTGACTAATTGTTGGGAGCTTAGTCAGAAGCATCCGGAACACTGCTGGTGGAAGAGTTTGCTGTAAGACCTGCAGTAACTGCTGTGGTTGTCCACACACAGCAATTGCATTCGTCAGATGCTCTACTCCCTTCTCATACTCACCTTGAGCTAGTCATTCTTCACCAAGTTGTATTTCTTCAAGGAAGAATTACTGAACAGCTTCAGTATCATTAAGGTCAGGTAACTGGTCAGGTAACCAGCTCTCTCCTTGGCAAGCTTCTGTTTATTTGTTCTCGAAGGCTGTTCTTGAAGTTGGGGTCACTTCGTCTTTTGCGGTCGAAGTAGATGCAGTATCCAATAAAAAGGGCCCCACATACACTGACGGTGATGGCACTGTTCCGACCCACCATCTTCTCTGCAACGCGGAGCATGAGCGATGGCGGCAGGGACCGCGAAGGAGCAGTGAGCCACAAACCCTCAGAGCGGAGGGCACAGCTCACACCCAATGCCCGAGGGCCAGGAACTACGAAAGCCCAAAATGTAGTTTTTAATCCCTCTCGCCGTCCCACCCTATCCCTTCTACGTCTCCAAAGTCCATGCCTTTTCATACCCATAGCTTAACTCTCCTTTAAAGTAAGAACATACAGTATTTGATTTTCCATTCGAGTTACTTCACGTAGAATACTGGCCCCCAGCTTTATCCAAATTGCTGCAGAACACAGTATTTCATTCTTTTTCATGACTGAGTAGTATTCTGTGGTGTATATACCACATTTTCTTTATCTGCTCTTTGGTTGGTTGGCACTTAGGTTGATTCCATATCTTTGCAATTGTGAATTGTGCTGCAATAAACATATGTATGGAGGTGTTTTTTGATATAATTACTTCTTTTCCTTTGGGGAGATACCCAGTAGTGCAATTGCTGGATCAAATGGAGATACCCAGTAATGTGATTGCTGATAGATTTAGATTTAGATTTACTTTTATATTTTAGATTTACAAATCTCCATTCTGTTTTCTGCACAGGTTGTACTAATTTACCTTCCCACCAGCAGTGTATAAATGTTCCCTTTTCACCACATTCATGCCAACATCTGCTATTTTTTGACTTTTTAACAATGACCATTCTGGCTGGGGTAGGGTGGTATCTCACTGTGGTTTTAATTGCATTTTTGTGATGATTAGTGATGTTGAGCATTTTTACACGGGTTTATTGGCCATTTGTATGTCTTCTTTTGAGAAATGTGTATTCATATCATTTGCCTACTTTTTGATGAAGGTCTTTGCTAATTTGTTTGAGTTCCTTGTAATTAGTTCTTTGTCAGATGCATAGTTTGCAAATATTTTCTCCCATTCTGTGGGTTGTTTGCTTGATGATTATTTTTTCTGCTGTGCAGAAGGTTTTCAGTTTAATGAGGTCCCATTTATTTATGTTTGTTTTTGTTGCATTTGTTTTGGGGGGTCTTAGTCATAAATTCTTTACCTAAGTCAATGTCCAGAAGAGTTTTTCCTATGTTTTCTTCTAGACTTTTTGTGGTTTCAGGTCTTAGGTTTAAATCTTTAATCCATATTGAGTTGATTTTTGTATAAGGTGAAAGATAGGGATCCAGTTTTTTTCTCCTACATGTGGTGTTCAGTTTTCCCAGAAACATTTGTTAAATAGGGTGATCTTTCCCCAATCTATGTTTTTGTATGCTTGTTGAAGATCAGTGAGTTATTAGGTAAAAAGAAAGAAAAATCTAGTAGTCTTTTTAAGGAATCTTTAGGGTTTTCTACATATGATCATATCATCAGCAAACAGAGATAGTTTGACTTCCCCTTTTCCAATTTAGATGCCCTTTATTTCTTTTTCTTGTCTGATTGCTCTGGCTAGGACTTCCAGTACTATGTTGAATAGAAGTGATGAAAGTGGGCATTCTTGTCTTGTTCCAGTTCTCAGGAATGCTTCCCACTTTTCCCCATTCTGTATGATGTTGGCTTTGGGTCTGTGATATATGGCTTTTATTGTTCTGAGGTATGTTCCTTCTATGCCTAGTTTGTTGTCATAAGACAATGCCGGGTTTAGTCATGACATTGTTTTTGTCATAAAGCAATGCTGGGTTTTACTGAATGCTCTTTTTGCATCTATTAAGATAATCATATGGTTTTGTTTTTAATTCTGATTATGTGATTTATTATATTTATTGACTTTCATTTCTTAAACCATCACTGAATTTCTGGGACAAAACCCATTGATCATAAAGTATTATCTTTTTGATTTGCTATTGGATTCTGTTTGCTAGTATTTTGTTGAGGACTTTTGCATCTAGTTCATCAGGAATATTGATCTGTAGTTTTCTCTTTTTGTTATATCTTTTCCTGGGTTTGGCACAGGGTGATACTGGCTTTGTAGAATGAGTTTGGGAGGATTCTCTCTTTCTTAATCTTTTTGCATAGTTTCAGTAGGATTGGTTCCAATTTTCTTTGACTGTCTGGTAGAATTCAGTTGTGAATCCATCTGGCCTTGAGCTTTTTTGTTGGTGGCAATTTTAATCAGTAAATTTTACTTATTCAGTTTCATTGCTTGTTACTTGATTGGCTCAGGATTTCTATTTCTTCCTGATTTAATCTGGGAGGATTGTAAATTTCCAAGAATTTATTCATTTCCTCTATGTTTGTGTGAATAGAGGTGTTCATAGTAATTTCAAATGGTATTTTGTATTTCTGTGGCATTGGTTGTAAAGTCTCCATGTTCATTTCTAATTGAACTTATTCAAATCTTCTCTGTCCTTTTCTTAATTAATCTAGTTAATGGTCTGTCAATTTTATCTTTTCAAAGAACCAACTTTTTGTTTCACTAATTTTGTGTAATATTTTTATTTCAATTTCATTTATTTCTGCTCTGGTTTTCTTTTCTTTTCTTCTCTAGCTTTGGGTTTATTTTGTTCGTGTTTCTTTAGTTCCTTGAGGTATGATGTTATGGTGTCAATTTGTGATCTTTCAGACTTTTTGATGTAGGCATTTAGTGCTATAAACTTTTCTGTTAGCACCACTTTTGCTGTATCTCAGAAGTTTTGACAACTGTGTCACTATTATCCATTTCAAATAATTTTTCAATTTTCGTCTTGATTTCATTATTAACCCAAAAATCATTCAGGAGAAGATTGTTTAATTTCCATGCATTTGTATAGTTTTGAGAATTCCTTTTGGAGTTGGCTTCAAGTTTTATCCTACTGTGGTCTAAGAAGATACTTGATATGATATGATTTTTAAAAATTTATTGAGATCATATGGTCTATCTTGGAATATATTCCATGTGCTGATGAGAAGAAAGCATATTCTGTAGTTCTTGGATAGGATATTCTATAAATTTCTGTTAAGTCTATTTGTTCTAGAGTATTGTTTAAGTCCATTGTTTCTTTATTGACTTTCTGCCCTGATGATCTTTCTAGTGCTGACAGTGGGGTGTTGAAGTACCCCACTATTGTTGTGTTGCTCATTTTCTCTTTTCTTAGGTCTAGTAGTAATTGTTTTATGTATTTTGGAGCTCCATAGTTAGGTATACATATATTTAGGATTATAATATTCTCTTTTCAGATGAACCCTTTCATCATTATCTAATTGTAATCACCTGACAGGTATTTTCTGACCACTGCACAAGCAAAATTAATTGATATTATTATGGTAAAGAAAGAGTTTAATTGATGCAAGACCATTTATACCATGTGGCCATACCAGAATGGAGTTATTACTCAAATCAATCTCATGAAAGGCTTGTAGGTTAGGGGTTTTTCAAAGGCAGTTTGGGGGAAGGGGTGGGGCTGACCAGACCAGGTGCTTGCTGCTGATTATTTGGGTTGGAGATAAAATCATAGGGAGCGGAAGCTGAGTCACTTCTGTGGGGCCATAGGAGTGGTTGGTGGGTCCATATGGGTCCAAGTGGAGCCATCAGTGTCAGACATGCAAAAAACCTGAAAAGATACCTCAAAAGCCTAATCTTAGGTTCTGCAGTAGTGATGTTATCTGCATGAGTAATTGGGGGAGTTGCATATCTTGTGACCTCTGGAATAATAGCTGGCAATAATTTATACCCACATCTTAGCAGAATTCAGGCTCTTCTCCTCCTCCTAAGTCTTGTGGTCTCTTGTTAGCTTTACAAAAGTGGATGAGTTTTGGGAAAGATTATTATCATTTAAACTATAAACTAAAGGTCTCCCAAAGCTAGCCCAGTCTAAGCTCAGGAATAGTTAAGGCAGCTTGAAAGCTAAAGGCAAGAGGGAGGTTGGCTAGATCAGATCTCCCCTTCTACCATAATTCTCTTAGTGATATAATTTTTGCAAAGGTGGTTTTATGATAATCTTCTTGGTTTTTTTTTTCTATTGTTGCTTTAAAGTCCGTTTTATTTGACATAAGAATAGCTATTTCTGCTTACTTTTGGTTTGCATATACACAGAATATCTTTTTCCACCCCTTTACCTTGAGTTTATGTGAATCCTTGTGCATTAGGTGAGTCTCTTGAAGACAGCAGATATTTGGTTTGTGATATTTTATCCACTCTGCCAATCTGTATGTTTTAATTGGAGCATTTATGCCATTTATGTTCAATATTAACATTGAGATGTAAGGTACTATTCTAGTCATCATGTTGATTATTACCTGAATCCGTGTGTGTGTGTGTGTGTGTGTGTGTGTGTGTGTTATTGTTTAATAGGCCCTGTGAGTTTTATGCTTTCAAGAGGTTCTATTCTGGTGCATGTCAACTTTTCATTTCAAGATTTAGAACTCCTTTTAGGATTTCATGTATAGCTGGCCTGGTGGCGACAAATTCCTTCATCATTTGCTTTTCTGGAAAAGACTTTCTTCCCTCATTCATTTATGAAACTTAGTTTTTTTGGATACAAAATTCTTGACTGACTCCTTTAAGGAAGCTAAAGATTAGACCCCAATCCCTTCTGACTTGTAAGGTTTCTGCTGAGGGGAAGATTTTTATCAATGGCATAAATGTGTGATGATGGAAACAATCCCATGGGAAGAGAAAATCAATGATGCAGGAGAGAAGAAAAAAACATTTTTGGAGGGTTGTTCTTTTTTTTTTTTTTGAGATAGAGTCTTGTTCTGTCATCCAGGTTGGAGTGCAATGGTGTGGTCTTGGCTCACTGCAATCTCCACCTCCCAGGTTCAAGTGATTCTCATGCCTCAGCCTCCTAAGTAGCTGAGATCACAGGTGCCGATCACCAAGCCCAGCTAAGTTTTGTATTGTTTTTAGTAGAGACAGAGTTTCACCATGTTGGCCAGGATGGTCTCAAACTCCTGACCTCGTGATCCACTGTAGGGCTGTTCTTTAGTATATGAGAGTAGATGGAATCTACTCAACATGTAAAGGAGTCGTAGGTAGGCCTTAGATAGGAGTAAGTATTGTTTATTCAAAGTAAAAGGAAGGAAGACAGATTCAGGTAGGTTGGAATACATTGAGGAAATTCTCCTTTATTGCTTACTTTACTCAATTAAGTAGGAAGCAAGATTAGTAGCTATGAATGAGGAGGGGAAGAAGGCATTAGAGATGTGATGAGAGAAAAGAAGCCATTAAAGAGTTATACAAAAGTGTATGAGGTTTATTGGGCTAAGGAAAGTATGTCTGCCAGGAGCTTTAAAGGCCCACGTGAGGTTAATTATCAGAAATTCAAAGTGAGACAAGTCATTATGTTCAACAGCATGGGTGCAGGCAGAGAGTAGTGGGGAGCTGGATTTAACCAGGGTCATGGTTTAGCAAAGTGAACACAACAACCTGGGAGAGAGACAGGGGAACTTAGGGAGTGCACAAAGCTGTGATAACATTAATAGAGATCCTCCTCCAGTGAATGTTACTAGCCTCCCAGATGCTCAACTGAGAAACCTTGACCTTTTCCTCATCCCCTAACAGCCAAACAACAAATCCTACTGATTTCACCTCCTATATATCTCCTCCTTCCCTCATTGGATTAAGCTACTGCAATTTGTCTTCTTGCTTATATCATTTCCCCCACAGCCGCCAGAGATGATGTTTCAGAAATTGCAAGCCTCATCATATAACTTCCTGCTTACAATCTTTCAGTGGCTTCTTACTGCCCTTAATGTGAAATGACTCACAAGACCTTGACTATGGCCAACTCTCCAGCCTCTTTTTTGTCTTATATTTTTCCTTCTTTTGCATATGCCAGCCCTACTCTCTTCTTTCAAGCCTTCAAAGGCATTTGTCTCTGAGGGCACATACAACCCCAGAGGATGCCCAAGATGATTCACTGGGATGAGTGAAAAAATATTAGAACCTTCTTTTATATTTATTTGTGATTATATTTTTAATTTCTATGATTATATATATTGAAAATATGTAAATCAGTAGTACACAAATACACTTTATAAATATATATATATATATATATTAGAGTAGTGCTCAAAAATGTTTTATTATCAAATGCAGTTGTAAGAATAGGTACAAAGAGACCACATGTACCAGTTACCCAGTTTCACACAAACTTGCATCTTGTAAAACTATAGTCATAATCTTGATATTAATATTGATCTAATTCACTGATATTAAGATAGTCCCAGTTTTTGTATTCATGTGTGTGTGTATTTTAGCTCTACAGAATGCTATCACATAAATTGGTGGTTATGTTCACCACCACAGTGAAGGTACAGGACAAGTCCATTATCATAAGGGCCCCTCAAGTGGCTCTTCTGTGGCCACCCCCTAACCCCCTATACCCTGTCCCTGACTCCTGCCAGCCATAATCTGTTCCCCGTTTCTATAATTTTGTCATTTCAAGAAAATTATATATAAGAAATACAGTAGTAAGCTTTTAGGATTGGTATTTTTCACTCACCATACTTCTCTGGCAATTCATCTAAGTTGTTGTATCAATAGTTGGTTCATTTTTATTTCTGAGTAGTATTCCACATATGGAGGTACCACAATTTGTTTAACCATTCATCAGCTGAGGACATGTGGATTATTTCCAGTTTGGGGCTATTATCAATAAAGCAACTAATGTTGTTGGATATTTAAAAAATGTTTTATTCACAAAGGAAGTCAATCAAAAAAGCTTGTAGACCCTAACCCTAAGGTTTCAGAGCTTTCCTATCTCAAGATCTCCTGTCCCACCCATCCCTACTTTTAGAACCTCTCCCTACTTTTCTCTAGCTAACTCTTTGATTCCAGAGAAAGTGTTAAAAGTCCTCCCTAACCCCGAGGCCAGGGGTACATCCCCTCATTTTATGCCTCCAATATCCCGGTTCCTTTCCCCCCAGGCTCCCTGTACCTGATATTTTCTATCTGCCCCTCCAGATCTACTCTCCACCCTTCTTCATTCTGCTGTCAGCCCAAGACTACATCAAGTTTCCTTAGTTCTTTAGGTTCCAGTTGACTTGGATCTCTATGGAGCCCTTACAGGGGAAGGAAGGAGAGAGAGGGCCTGATCTTTATTCCCCCAGCCTCTAGCTGTAAGGCTGACTCAGGCCACTTGTGTATCTAGAAGGAAGGCCTCAGCTTCTCTCTACACAGCACTGTCTTCCCAGGTTTTCATATCTGCTCCCATCCCTTTGTCCTCTTGGTCCTATAGATGTATTTTGCTTGGTTTAATCTAGGTTTTAAAGTTTGAATTAGTTGTTGATACTTAATAATTGTAAGATTTTACATAAAATTTCAGATGTCTGGCTTCTCTTGAAAAGAAATCAGAAGATTTGAAAACATTGAGCCTGCATTCCAAATAGTAACCATTGTGTGGCCTTGAATAGAGCCACCCCTTCCACTGGGGCAGCCACTCTTTTTTTTGAGATGGAGTCTCACTCTGTCGCCCAGGCTGGAGTGCACTGGTGAGGTCTCCACTCACTGCAACCTCTGCCTCCGCCTTCAAGCAATTCTCCTGTCTCAGCCTCTCAGAAAGCTGGAATTACAGGCACGCACCAACATGCCCAGCTAATTTTTTGTATTTTTAGTAGAGACAAGGTTTCACTATGTTAGGCACAATGGTCTCGATTTTCTGACCTCGTGATCCGCCCCCTTCAGCCTCCCAAAGTGCTGGGATTACAGGCATGAGCCACTGCACCCGACCTGCAGCTACTCTTAAGGACTCACCATCCCCACTGTCTCCCTGTTGCATACAATAATCCTGCTTTGCTATCACCACCCTTGCCTTGGGAGTCCTGGTTTAAAGAATGTGTTGCCTGCTAGGTGGGACCTGTGTCAGACTCCTCATCAGATTTGGAAAAAGGGCGTGTTGGGCTCTCCCATCTGTTTACTTCTCTCTCTTTCCCCTTGGACCACCTAAAGCATCTTCTCTCTGGGGTTTCTACCATCCCCTCCTAGACCCCACCTGCTCCCAGGCTTTCTGCTCCTCTCTGCACTTCCCACACTGCTGCCAGAGTACTCTTCTTAAATGGGACTCAGATTACAATTCTCTTTCTTAAAACCTTGCTATGTTTTCTCCTTGTCCTATAGATAAAGGCTGCATTTCTAAAGCAAACTCCTGGCTTATCGGACCTTTACCTACTACCCCGGGCTAATCTGGGCCACTCCTCTTCATTCTGCTTTTCCAGAACAGTGAGATCCTTAAGCACACACCTTATGTCCCACCTGGGCAGCACACTTGCCAAGCCCCTAGGCCAAGTATGAGGCCTCTCTGCTCGCTTCCTGGTCACAACTTAAGTGCCTTTACCCAGATACATAGTGTCTTTCCATTCTTTACCTGTATCCCTTCCTAATAGGTGCTATACTTGTTAGAAGGGATCTTTTTTCCCAGTCTTTCTTTCACTGGACTGTGAGAACAGCGTTTGTCTTTTTCACTGCTTGGTGTATAGTAGGTGCTCACTGAACATTTATTGAAAGAACATATTTAGAGATCTAGCTCTTCATGGAATAGCAGTTTCTACCACTTAATGACAATGTGGAATACCAGAGCTCTAAAGTGTTTAGTATGATCATATGTTTATGTCATGAAGCCTGCCTGTACCATGACTGCAGATGAGGTTAGGTCATCAAGGCTCCTAGGGCAGAGAATTTAAGGAAGCATTCTCCCTTACAGTGGCTCTCCTGCCACACTCTAGACCTGGCTCTGGGAGGGAAGCCTTTGCTAAGAACCACAAAAGAAAAAGAGTAAAAGAAAATTCGGATGGTGCTAAAGGGAGGTTTGTGATGGCAGCCTGACACCCATCACCTGATTCTTGAACATTCACTGTGGGTAGAATGATGTGTGGTGGCCACAGGGAGGAGGGGCAGCAGAGTGATGATATCTTAACTGATGCCTGAGTCAGTGATGCAAGAACTGAGGAGAAGCAGTAGGTTCTTCACAGGAAATTGAAGGGTGGAATTCATTATTCTAGCCCTTAAAACAGCAGCTCACCCAACAGGCTGCACAAAACCAGGTTTCTGTTTCAGATAAATAGGTGAAGGGACTCTTAATCCTAAAGACTGAAAAGTAGAAAAGAAAGGGAAGAAGGGTGCCCCAAGGATTGCCTTTGAAGGTTATTTTGCTGGGGCTGATTGCCAGCTGAGATTATACAAGCCCCAGAGCAAACATTCTGCTCCTGTTCCCTTAGAGCTTCCCGCCTGCCACTCAGTATTGTCTCCTGCAAGGACGGGCTGGCTGCAGCAGACACGAGTGAACCCTTTTTCCATTCTAGAAGCCCCAGTGGACCTACTTTAATATACCAATAACACTCCGATTTTAAACTAGCTGCATCTATTTTCATGCCAATAATCACTGTGCCAAAGTTCTTCAGTTATTTTGTAAGTAGGTCAAACAGGTACTCTGGGATCCTGGTCTGTCTGTTTACTTGCCTGGTAACTTCTTTGTAATCTAATTCAAAGTCTGGTACAGTTCGAACCAAAAATATGAATGATATTTCACTTTGGAGTCGAGATTAATTCATTTTCTAACATTAAATCATTTTCATTATACAATAACTCTGTATTCATGATTGTTGGAAATAGTTGCTTGGTTCCACAAAGAAAACTTAGCATTGAGACAAAGGATCTTTCAGCAACACAATTTTTACTTCCTGGACTGCAGGAAGAGTACCCTTGCCAGCTATCTTTCCACAAGAGTACAATGAACAAAAGAAAACAGACAAATTTATCCCTTATGCATTTGGGGTGTCCTTACTGCTGTGTCTGATCTCTGTTGGTTGAAGCCGGACCTCACAATCTAAGCTAAAACTTGATTGGCTAATAACTTAAAACTTTTCTAAACAGGTAAAAGCAATAGAGAGCTGGGACATGCCTGTGAACACGTTCAGTAAAGATATCTTGGTTAAAATACAAGGACATAGAATGTACTACATGCCTGTAAGCACTGGATGTCTAACAGCTACATAGGATAGGGCTTAACAAAGTTATTAGCACACTTATTCTTTAACAAGAAAGAAAACTTTAAAAAGGAAATTTTCTACTTCCCACAATGATAAAACATAGAAAATACAAATAAGTAAAACTAAATTTAAAGGAAAACCATCTGTGATCTGTCAATTAGAAAATCTTTATTCTTTTTTTTTTATTTTGGTGAATATGCCGCCATAGTTTTTTCTATGCAAATGTGTATTTGTATTTTTCCTCACTTGTATATTGAACATCTTTTCATATTAATAAATAAGTTAGCATCATTATTTTTTATAGCTTCATGGTGTGCTATTACAAAATTAGATGTACCACACTTAAGCTACTCCCAATATCACAGAAGTCTTTTTATACATGCATATTGTACATGCATCAGATTCTTTAAGCTAAAGGTGAAATGGTTGGATCACAGGGTGCAACAAATTTTAAGCATTTCAATGCATAATACCCAAGTGCAATCCAGAACCATTGTACCAATTATTACTCCCACCGACAGCACGCTGCAGTGTTGATTTCCTCCTGCCCTCACCAGTGCACTGTCAACACTGGGTACTGTGCATCATATACATGGCATTGTGTGCCAGGCATTGACAAAGTCAAATAAATAGTTCTTGTTGGGAATGGGGCAAGAGAGGGAGATAAACAAGGGAGTTGGCATTCACAGACCATTTAGCTGAGATTGCAGTACGCTGGAACGCCAAATGCATAGAATCTGAACATCATGTTCATCCTAGGACAAGTATTATAGAGGCTTCCTGAAGAGGTTCATTCTGAGGCTCACCTTGAAGGATCATCAGAGGTTAATGACAAGTATATTAAGCCATTCTTGCATTTCTATAAAGAAATGTCTGAAATTGAGTAATTTTTTTTTCCCAGATGGAGTCTTGCTTTGTCACCCAGGCTGGAGTGCAATGGCACGATCTCAGCTTATGGCAACCTCCGCCTTCTCCGGGTTCAAGCGATTCTCCTGCCTCAGCCTCCCAAGTAGCTGCGATTACGGGTGCCCATGATGGCGCCTGGCTAATTTTTGCATTTTTAGCAGAGATGGAGTTTCATCATGTTGGCCAGGTTGGTCTCGAACTCCTGACCTTGTGATTCACTCACCTCAGCCTCCCAAAGTGCTGGGATTACAGGCATGAGCCACTGTGCCTGGCTGAAATTGAGTAATTTGTGAGAAAAAAGGGTTTTGTTAGCTCGTGGTTCTGCAGGTTGTGCAGGAAGCATGGTGGCATCTACTTCTGCAGAGGCCACAGAAAGCTCCAATCATGTTGGAAGGTGGAAGACATATGCACTTTGAAAGCAGGAGCAAGAGTTGGGGGAGCGTGCCACAAGATCTGGTCACTTTTAAAAGGACCAGATCTCATGTGAACTCAGAGCGAGAGCTCACTTACTAAGGAGATGGCCCAAGCCATTCATGAGACACCAGCCCCCATGACCCAAATACCTCCCACCAGACCCCTCCTCCAACATTGGGGATTACATTTTAATGAGATTTGGATGGGGACAAATATCCAAACTATATCAATGAGTAAAGAACAAGAGTAAAGAATGGGGAAGTAGTGATGGAGAGAATGACCCAGGTAGAGGAAATCTTCCAGGCATGAGTGTTCAGCACCTCTTCAGGGAACAACAAAAAGTTCTGTAGTGGCTGGACTAAGGGGTGTGTGGGGCTTTGGGGGTGGTGGACAGGAATGATGGACAGTGAGGCCGATGAGATGGGCGGGATCTCATCAAGAAGTACTGTCTTCTCTAGGCTTAGCAAAGAAGCTCTAACTTTATCTGGAAACTTTTTTGGGGAGGCAGGATGTGGCATTGAAACCTGTGTGTAGAAGACTCGCACTGATCCAGGGAAGGGCACTGACGCTGAGCTCAAGCGTTGCTTTGTCATTCCCTGATGAGCTCCGTGAGCTTGGGAACAGCCACTTGACCTCTGTGTCTAGTAAAGGAAAGGAGTGAATCCAGGTCCTCTCCAGCTCTATCTATTCTCCTGTGAATTCTGGCACATCTTTTTACTTTTTTTCCTTCCAGAAAAGGTGGCCATTAAGATCCTGGACAAGACTAAGTTAGACCAGAAAACCCAGAGGCTACTATCCCGTGAAATCTCCAGTATGGAAAAGCTGCACCATCCCAACATCATCCGCCTTTATGAAGTTGTGGAGACCCTATCCAAGCTGCACTTGGTGATGGAGTATGCAGGGGGTGGGGAGCTCTTCGGGAAAATTAGCACTGAGGGGAAGCTCTCTGAACCAGAAAGCAAGCTCATCTTTTCCCAGATTGTGTCTGCCGTGAAGCACATGGTGAGCAGGGGCAACAAGTAAGAACCTTGCTCCCATTCCACCCACACTGGGAGCACAAGGCTTTTGGCTACCAACCATTAGGTGTCCCAGAGGGCTTTTGTCCCACAAAGCAGATAGTAGTCCCTTTTGAGAGCCAGAAGTCTGGCTGCGATGCTCCTTGCCTGTGAAGCAACATCCAGGGATGTCCAGTTACATGGCAACCTCCTGGCTTCTAACTTCTGCAAACGTTGGCGGGAATCACTGGGAGCAGCTGATGAACATCACCCGCTCCCTGGCATACCCATTTCTCCAACCTCGTCTTCCACTATCTGGATAGCTGGCTCCTCACTGCTTCTCGGCTCTACTTTCCTGCTTCTATCTAGGATGCCCTCGTATGACATCTCACTCACATTCTAAATCCTATCCAGCTCGGTTCTTTCTCTCTCTCTTTCTTTCTCTGTGTATGTGTGTGTGTTTGTGTGTGTGAGAGAGAGAGGGAGAGAGAGAGAGAGAGAGAGAGAGAGAGAGAGAGAGAGAAGGAGAGAGGAAGGGAGGGAGGGAGAGACAGAGAGAGATCAGTTACACT